>CAAAJI010000017.1:354553-372037 GCA_900642245.1 Fragilaria radians
AAAAGTCTACACTACTAAAAAAATTTCAAATCAGATCATCCGTTTTGGCCGTTGCTACCCCGTAACCTTTGTGCGTTTTGAAGTACAGTAATCCTCGAGAAAGTGATCGAGTACGAGTACAAGGTTAACAGAGTGAGCGACTAAAATCAATAGGGATAAAGCTAATTCAATCGGTACCTACTTGCATATGAACTAGAATGTTGTCGAGACTTTCATTCGTAACCTGTAGAATATTTAACGCAATTGTCATTCAAATGCTAATGAAATGTGGATAGATCTAATTGCAAAATTAATCTGCAACTAAATGAAATTCCTACAAAACAATGAAAAAAATAGCACTATTCCTTTAAATTGAGAAAAAAGATCTTTTGTGCTTCTTTATCTTAATCCTAATGATAACTGGTTTAAAAGGCATTAATCATATGGATCATTTATATTGTTGTATGTTTGGGATGATTCTTATTATATTAATCCTACATTTTTCTCATTTTTTAAACTGTCAAACAAGTAAATGCAACTGTAGATACCAATGCCATGTTAGTTCAAGTAGTAAAACTTAAATATTGTCATGCATCAAATTGTATGACCTGCAAAAACTAGGTTCACAAATAGCGATCATAAAAATCCGTGTCATATTCATTGCTGGAAATTTATAAGCAGAAATTCAAAGATACATTCTCTTTTGTTTGCGGAGCGAAGCAAGCACCAACTACTAGTCTAAACTAAGGAATAATACCAGTTTCTAAAAAAGACTTCGTTGGCCAATATTGTTCAATGGAAAAGTACTTAAATGCCATTTTTCTTACTAGTATCAAGTAAATTCAGTATGTAAGATTTCCAAACTATTTTATCAGAGTTTCGTATCTTCTTACTGCCTAGCTATAAAGTACATATTGAAACTTGAGCTGATCCTTCATTTTTCAATAGATTTTTTTCATACGTACAAGCATTCCTTCAATAAAATTAATTATCAATCGTGCCTTGAAATTTCCAACAAACAAACTACATTTGTTAATTTCGGTAAACCAATGAGTAGTGGAAAGTTAAGATAAAATTATGGAATATCCTGTGCAGGATTTGAAGGAAATGGGATCTTCACATGATGTCCAGCAAAATCTGAATCCTCATATCAATTTACTAAATGGTTGTTTGCTGAACAAATATGAAGTCTCTCTTCTTTTATTTTAACTAGATTGCGTATAATGTTGTCTTTACTACATTCCCATGAATGTCAGTAGGAAAATGCAGGAATCATATAATCTGATGAGCAGCAAATGCAATATCAGGCCATTAGAGCTCCCAACAGGACTGTGAATTTACATTTGAATCATCTGTCTTGTCATCCTTCCTATTTGTTATATCTGACACTTCTGTTTGAATTGACTCTGGCTGAATTATCTTTCCTGGTTCCAAGGTCTTTTCGACGTAGGAATGTTGTTCGGATTGCAGCTCTGTTTTCTCTCTCTCTCATCTGAAGAAAGGAAACGATCAGAACGTGGAAACGTATGCTCATTGTGCAAATAAGTCAGGTGGGTCTTTGTTTTTATCCATGGACTGTACTGTGGAGGAATAATAATCAAATACAACATGAAAATGAGCAGTGATACATCCAGATGTGAGATTCAAAAGTAAAGGTTGTCATTTAAATGAGCTGGGCTACATTAAAGGAAGATACTACATCTAAAACAAGGTTGCCAGCGTGGGATCTTCAACTCTGACTGAATTCAAATACAAAATTGATGAAAGCCATACATATAGTTACAACATGCAATACCTTGGAGCATTGTGATCTTAAAATATCTGCAGAGCAAAACTTCTTATACTGAGGTAAGTGCCATAGGTAAAAAGACTCTCGACTTCCGTTTTTCTAATGAGATGATGCATGTAAAAACAAAGCATGTGTCATATTGGTCATTGCTTGGATTGCCCTTTCTGCAAGTTCGATTTTACAAGGAGTATTGGCGCTAGGGAAATGGATTCCTTTCTGATGATTTTGTATGTGCTGAACGAAAGTATTTGTACAAAATGCATCACTATACGTAAAATAAGTCTCTACAATGACCCCCTGTTCAAAACATCTGCTCTCGCAGCTTTGTTTGCTCGAAGTGCTTTGCTTGCAGAGAAACTGAGATACATTTTCATATGAATATACCCAGAGCATGATGCACAAAGACATGTCCACCCTTGCAAGTATCTGATGTGTCATAAGTGCAATTATGCATTAATTCTGACATACCTTTGAGTTAAAATTGTTAAGATAGTACCTAACACTACTATACATGAGGAGTCCTCTTCTTTTGTACTTGTTGTCGCTTTTTGTTGAGTTGAAGGCTTTAAATTTAAGCCTGGTATAGTAACATCTTGAAGATGTCAGATTTCACTACGATTTGAGTATTGAACTTTTCTGGGAAGAAAGAAGATTTGCGTACTGAATGCTGCGTTGGCATAGGAGAAGTTGAAGAAGAAGTATGATCCAATCTCTGTACCTTCGTTGGTATCCGTGTGAACCTTTAGATTTGATTATAATTCATGTAGTGGACATGAATCGGCCAAACCATTTTTCGATGATTAATCTCTTTTTAAAAGAGCGAATAAGGAAGAATGAAAGTGAGTGACTCAACCTGATACATGAAATGATGAGATAAATCACTATTGTTGAAGTTTAAATTTTTGCCTGCATGATTGTATTTCAAACAATTAAAAAGCAATAGCTTTCTTGAATTTATTTTATATCAATGATGTCATAAGTTCAGGCCTTGAGATTGTCGAATTGATTAGCAGGAGAATTTCGAATTTTAGATTTTTGACAGGTAGGTTTTTGGAAGCGAATGTTATTGAAGATTTGGGAGCGAAGGTTATTGAAGAAACCCTTGTGTACTTTACGTTTCCAATTGTTGTTATCATGAGTAAAATATCGAATAAGATTAATAAAGTGTGTGATCCTTAGGCAATGCTCAGATATTTTGGACCTAGAAAAAAGCATTTCACAGATTCTCATCACGTCATCAATCCTTTTCCAGTATAATTCGAGCCTGACTGTTATCGATCTTAAGGGAATAAAGCCATCAGGAAAGATTTCGCGGATAATTGTACACTGATAATCTTCTGGTCTCTGAATACTAATTCCGAGAAAATTATTGCGTTGGTCAAAATTTGCTCTACGTAGCACCAAACTTTGATGATTAAAGCAGTCAATTTAGCTCAACTTTTTAAACCTTGCAAATGCCTATGCAAGAGTTTCGGATTTCATGGTAATTCCATCTGGAATCTTTTAAATGCGTACAGGTTCGAAATTAAGTGAAATTTCAGTAGAACCTGTTAATTGAAACCCAAATGCAATCAATACTAATTTACCAATATTGTTTAATGCTTCCTGGAGGATCATTCATATCATATTTGAGGAGACATTAAGAATAATCAACGGAATTTTCGAGACAAACAACTCTTTTTAGGGCTCTTAATATTCAATAGTAGTGGAGTCTCCCTCTCTCTCAGCAGATAAACAATCTTTCTTACCTTTAAACAATTTAAGGTCATCCATGCACATCAGCAATTGTTGCTGCCTTATTTGCAATTCATTGCTGCTGTACTATCTGACATAAAACGCATATCTACCAATTGTCTTTATCCTTTCGCATTGATTTTCTTTACACTTTCATGCTTACTTCCTCATTTCCCATGTGCAGGTTAGAACTTTCTACTTTTGCATGTTACTGGTTTCTATTGTTCACGTTTTAGCAATGACTTGTGCTCCTTGCGCATTGAAATATCATTGAAGATTTAATGTTATTCACAACTACGACTACTTTTCATAGACTGTTATCAGCGAAACGCATATCTTCCCAGGTTCACCTCTCTCACTTTATCTCGAAGTTAATGATGTCGGTATATGATGCACCAATTTAGTTTTCAAGGAAGTCCACCTTCGAGGATGTTGATCGCAATGAAAATAAAATATCCATTTTCAGATTGACAACGGCTAATCTCACTTTCTCTAGACCTTCTTTCAACAATAATTGGTCCTTAATATCACTAAGATTCTTCAATTGAGATACTAGTCCAAGCAAAGTCTTATGTACGATCAGCATTCGTTGGGATTCCTTTGCTGTAACAACAATTTGGGCCTCGGAATTTGGTAAAACAGAATCTAGTTCAGTCCGAATATCTCTAGCAGTCTTCACAATTTCTTTTGGCCATCCACAAGTTGAGGCGATCTCAACACCATAATCTGATGACAATTTACAAGCACCGTTTTGAATAGTGTGTGAATAAGTGATCCCTGATCCATCCTCTGTCAACCTTGCATCCATGTGTTGATTGCATATCCCAGGATATACATCTGCTAATTTTGATATTTGTGGATAGTGAGTCACAAAGAAAGTCGCAACCCTTTTTGAACGAAGATACTCCGATACTGCCCAAGCTATCGCGACACCATCTTCATTACAGGTTGCTCGACCCAGTTCGTCGATGAGAACCAGTGACAAAGGACCGGAGTGTCGACAAATAAATGCGATTTCCTTCATTTCTCGCAAAAAGGTAGAGATATTATGCTCTTGATCATCAGCTATACCAATTCTTGTACATAATCGGTCTCTAATGGGAATGATAGCCTTTTCTGCCGGTACAAAGCTGCCGCAATGAGCTAGTATACAAATAATCCCTATCTGTTTCAAGTATGTGCTCTTAGGACTTTTCATTAGGGGCCATCGCAGGCATTTACTGATATGAAGACGAATCACAAAGAACTTACCTTTCCACTACCATTGGCCCCTGTTATGATGACGAAATTTTTATGAGCTGGTGCATAGGTATGATTCGGAACGAATTGATAGGATACAGTTTTCGAAGCTCTAGGAGGTGCAAGCCCAGATGGAGCATCAATGCCGTACCTTCCGTTTCGAATTGTGAGGTCACCTCCTTTCGTAACGATGGGACGTGTCCAGGGAAGACTGCTTGCAGTCACATTATCAGCGAAAGAGTGGCATAAATCTAACAATGCTATTGCGTCTGATAATGAAGCCAGCGCATCATATTTTTCTCTAGCAAAATTCATCACCTCTTGAATGTATTCATGAGTCAAAATTAGCAGGTCATGAATGTTATCCTGGGCTCGCGCATTAAGGCTATGCACCTCCTCTGTGGTGCAATTAATTAATCGACCAGATTTCACCACTTGAATCATTACATCAGGTAGGCAGGAATCAAGTTCAGATGTAATGGCAAGGAAGTACCCCCGTTGAGCTGAGTGTTTCACCGTTATCCTGAGATTGTATTTTTCGGCATACTCATCAGCCAAACGGTAAATATCATCAACATTGGCTAAGAATGTGCTACGAAGAACGTCGAGCATTCCATCAGTCTTAGGCTTCAGTGCAAAGCACACTTGATGTCGCATTGCATCTGATCTACTAGCGTATGACGTACTTTCAGTGAAGACATCATTTATCGCATTGAGTATTTCACGCAGGGCTGGTTGTCGCATGACAAATCTTATAGCTCGTAGTAAGTGGTGGCTATTCAAGTGACGAGATTCGGTTCCGATACCAATGCTATTGCCAAGACCAACTTGAAGACTGCTGCAATCAGTTTTAATTTCATCTGACTGACATGAGGTATGACAAACATCTGACTCTCCTCTGTGCATTTCAAGATCACGAGCATCCATGTCTCGTAATCGATCATCCAGGACTTGTGCAAACGAGTCCATCATCTCGATCAAACTCTTGATGCAAATTAAAGAACTTATTCCCTTACTTGCCACGCGCTGAGAAGCAGAAGTGTCTTCACGTTTCCCTTGTCTGTTCCAGGGAATTAACGCAATTCCAGCCAACATGCGATTAATATCTGGAAGTGCTTCCAAATGATCCATCACTTGAAAGAAAAATTGTTCGTTACCAATAAAGGCATCTACTAGATCAAGTCTTGTATTGATAGTATTTACATCCAAAGGCGGAGCCATTAAATTAGCCCGCAGCAGGCGGCACCCCACTGAAGTTTTTGTTGAATCAATAGTCCCAATGAGAGAGTTCTGGATTTTCCCAGTTTTTGAATTAGCTAATAGCTCAAGATTCAACAATGTTGATCTATCGATGGACATGCGACTTTTTCCTCCCACGATCATTGAAAGTTGCAGACACTTCTCAGAGAAATTGGCGCCCAGTTGTGATTGAGCGTATTGAAGAACAGAATATGCGGAAGAGAGCAAGATATATTCTTCGACTATCGACGCATCGTATGATTCCGGTCGAGCGATTCTGCGAAGCAAGTCAGCCCCTTTCGTTTGGTCAAAGCAAGAACGAGGTAGAAACTTGATCACACTTTCGTACCCCTCCCTTTCCACTTTGCACGACTTCTTTTCATTCGTGCTTACAACTCGTCCTCCGAATACAGGAATTCGGTGAACTGCACTACTTGTAGTCGATCCTGTTTCGGAGAGTGATTTCATTTCCGAACGACGTTTTGAATCACCGAACTGTGAAAGAATTTTTTCCACCAAAAGTGAATTCCTTCTACCCTCGTTCAAGAGTATTTCATCTGGCTGCAGAATTCCAAGGTATGCAAGTGTTTCGACATATGTTTGTCCGTTTCCTTGCTTTACAACAGTTAGAGAAATAGGGGAGCTCGCATCAATTGAAGCAATGCAAGTTTCCTTCGCTAGATTTTCCGAAATGGCACACACGATATGCGATGATGCCTTGCAATCAAGCAATGAATTGTCTCGAGGAGTCACGCCGGGAATTAATGATCGCCTTGATTTTCGATTGATAGATGCGTTGCTTCTAAAGACACGGTCGTGAGCAATCTCTACGCTTGATGAATCTGTTGGCGCAACACTATCGTCTCTCATGAAAGACCTCAATAGATGCTTTCTATCATGTTTTTGCGCATGAACATCTCCATTCTCATCAATGTGACTACGACTAGAGACTTTTCGCTTGCCACTTCGATTTTGCTTTTTTCCATGACGCTTCATCTAGATTCCAACTGATCATCTATCAAGTTTGAGAACAATAAACTTCTTTTTCAAGATTTTTTCCAAGAAAAACAGTTTTAAGGCTACGAGATAGAAGTTTAAAAAATGTCCGAGTCTAATTTTTATTCATTCTTTATCTGCCTTTGAGTTGATTAGCGTGTCGACAATGTCTCTATCAACTGCTAATATCATATCATCATTCCAAAAAAATTCAGGAAAGAATTAGTCACAAGTAGTGCCCCTTCAAATTGATTGAATTGGATCAATCTGTAGATGGAAGGAGCACACAAATTAAGACCAAGGAAAAATGCCAAACCCTTGATGTTCGCATGATGCCCAATCCAGAGTAATAGGTTCATTTTGAACTAGAATTATCAATCAGACCATCAAGGATGCTGAAGATGGCTTGGATTTGATCCTTCGGTACAGTTTGACTACCTCAAGGATTTATTACCACTCAGGGGAGCTCATCCGTGATGGAAATGAACGCCGCAGTCAACTGTTTGTTTCTTACCTTAGGAAACTTTTAATTGCCACATTTTCTCTATGATGACAAATGCGCTTCTAAATCCCTTCCGAAGATAAAACTGTCTAGCACTTAGCACCAATCCAAAGATAGCCGTCAGAAACATTCAGATATTTCTCCTTATCAACTAGCATTCCAGGGGGATTATATCAACAGGCAGCAAATTACACTCAAAATACTCCGTTTCACTCCACCTTGAAGACCCACTTGCTTTTTACACATGAACAACCAATTGGTAGCTCTGACTGCTTGATTTTTGCGCAAACACATCACAAATTCTTTGTGAATGACCCTTACCCTTGGACTCCACTCAATAAACCTTTCTTCTTATTCAGTTTCCACGGATTCTTTTTCATCATTATCTTTGTGGAGCTCATCTTCATTGACTTGATTGCTATGTTTCCAAGTTTCATAACTTTTATCCAGTCAGATGATGTCACTTGATTATTTCTGTTTCCATCAAGTGGTAGACATCACAGGCACAATTTTGGAGGGAATACAACAAAGATACAGATCATTCCTTGATCCTTCAAATTTTGAATCATTTCCTTGGTTATGACAACTCTTATTTATCCAAAAATTTCCATGGGTTATCAATCCAATTCGCTAACAGAATTCATAGGCTGGCTGCTAGCATGCTATTCACTATCACCAATATATGAATAAAACATCGCTGTCAAAACGCACTCTAAGTTCAATTTAGGGACAACCGGATTTGATCATAAAGTGTCTTAAACTTCCGTTCACTCTCCAATTTCTTAGACGTGAAAACTTAAACTTGAATTCCAGTAACTTATCTCTACATATACATTCTAAAGCACTGTTCTCACTTGCATCATCATATCTTTAAATATAACTCTACTACTAAAAAGTTTCACATCCGATCTAGCCGGTGCTACCCCTTAACCCTTGTGTGTTTTATTAGTACAGTAATACTCGAGAAAGCGATCGAGCACAAGGTTTAGAGTCCAAACTAGAATGTTGTCGAGACTTTCAGTTGTAAACTGTAGAATATTTAACGCAATCGTCATTCAAATGCTACTGAAATGTGGATGGATCTAATTGCTATATTATTCTAAAACTAAATGAAATTCCTTTAAACAATGAAAAAATAAATAGCACTATTCCTTTAAGTTGAGGAAAAAGATCTTTTGTGCTTCTTAATCTTAAGTCTAATTATAGCTGGTTTAAAAGGCATTAATCATATGGATCAATTATATTGCTGCATCTTTGGGATGATCCTTATTGTATTAATCCTGCATTTGTCTCATTTTAAACTGTTAACAAGTAAAGAATACATTTTACAAAGTTAACAAAACAACGATATTTGCACCAACAGCTTTATTTTGATTTTTTCACCGACAATCTTTGACGTTCCAATAACGGCTGCACCAATAACTTCTACAACAACAGCGCAAGAAAAAGCAAAATATGTCTCTAAAGCATAGTTTTAATAGGAAAAAATGAAATTATTACCTTTACACCTTCCTACTGCCAATGCTAAATCAGTGGTATAATTTACTTTAAGTTCTGTGATGTTGAACGTAACTGTAGATACCAATGACATGTTGGGTCAAGTAGAAAAACTGAAATATTGTGCCATGCATCAGATTGTATGATATGCAAATTCTAAGTTCACAAATAGCAATCATTAAAATCTTTGTCATAATTATTGCTGGAAATGTAAAAATTCAGTAACTCTGCGGAGCAAAGCAAGCACCAACTACTTGTCTTTAAATATAATTTTTTCATTATGATTTTTAGATCCATAAATAGGTCTGTGACCTTTTCCTTCACGGCACTCTTCTGCTGAAAAAATAAACTCCAGCAATAGTTAGTGAATTTAATTTCAAATTGAGTCTCTTCTTGAGCTTTCCTTCCTTGGGAACAATTTGACACACTTCAAATTTCGAAGTAATTTCCAATCACAGGCGTTCGCTGTTATCTTGAAAATACCTTCTCTGCAGTGTTGATTTGACCCCTAGTTTTATCTTAGTCTTTTCCGCCGCATACGGTCTCAATTCTCAAAGGGAGGAGGCTGACTACAGATACAAACGCATTTCCAGTGTTTATGAGACATAATTAGGGGTTACCATACAACCCCATCTTGGTGGCTTCGATGGTCCTGTCATTGCCAACTGTTATCTTCTCTGAAATAAGCTGCATTGCAAAGAATTATTTCTCACATGTGCAGGAATGAGCTGAAGGTCCACTATCTCCACTCTTAATATTGAACAAAAACTTGGAGCTTTCTGACTTGAAATTGAACAATACATCATCTGATGATCCTGACATTAATTGTTTTGTATTACCTGAATTTGTGGGTAATTAGCCATGGAATGATGTTGAATTGATTACTTGTTTGCTTAAGGGTCATGGTAATGTTACAATATTTTTGACAAAGCTTCTATGATTCAAATTATTTGAATCATGTAAAATATAAAATAAGATTTACAAGATCAAACAAGGATCTTTTCTATGAAATCAGGTTACTTCATGATGGGAGGCAATACTATTTCGTAGCTCATTAACTGTTTCCATAATTTCGTTCTAGTCTCGAGTGTATAGGCGTGACCCCTAAGATCGATAACACGGATAAAGGGCCATTTCATGCTTCAAGTAATAAATTTAAAATTTAATGGATTGTCAGTTGCTTGAATATGGTTGAAACCTAGATTGTACGTAGTGAAACCTTCAATCCTTCTGGAGTGTGATGTACGCAAGTAGAAATCAAATTTGCCCATTTTGTTGTCCACTATTCTCATGTATAGGAGGAATATTATGAGTTGTGTATCACATTATTGGACCCCTCTTTCTTTCTTATTCGGATTTTTCAACCGTCTGGTCGTCGCATAGTACGTTAGGTGTAACATCCAAACGAAGAAACATTACACCAGAATGTCGGACGAAGAGGATTACGAATACGAATACGATGATGACCAGGATGAGGAGATGGATGATAGGTTCGAGTACACCGATGAAGAAGAGGAGGCTGATGATGTGGAAATAAAGATGGAAAATGAGTATTATAATGCAAAAGGACTTCGGGATACTAGTCAAAGTCAAGCAATACTGGCCTTCGAGAAGATCATTAGCACTGAAAGTGAAGCGTCCAATTCTCAAGAAGGGAAGAATGGACTGTGGTCCTTCAAGGCACTGAAACAGTTGATCAAAATTCATTTTAGGAACGGCAACACAAATGAAATTCTACGGGACTTTGATCGAATGCTCGAATGTATAGCTGGAGGAGCAATAACCCCTAACGCCGTTGAAAAGGGAATAAACGGTATTTTGGATAGAGTTTCTTCTCTCTTCCAAGGAAGTTCATCTTTCAAGGTCAAAGATCCTGAGATTCTTGCGAGCGGGATATACGACCGTACTATTAAATTCTTTGATCCTAAGTCTCACCGCTTTCCTAATGACAGACTTTGGTTCAAAACAAATTTAAAATATGGACAACTTCTTTACGAAACAAATGAAACAGGAAAGCTTGAGCTACTCTTGCGCGGCCTGAAAAGTATGGACGACATTGAGTCAAGTAGTTCATCCACGAATTGTATGGAAATCTACGCTCTGCAAATTCAGTTGTTTTCACGTCAGAAAGATAATAAGAAACTTAGAGAAGTTTTTAACAAGGCTCTGGCTATTCGAGGGGGAATCCCACACCCACGTACTCTTGCTCTAATCCAAGAGCTTGGCGGGAAAATGCATATGGCTTCTAGGGAGTACGAATCGGCAGGAAAAACATTCTTCCAGGCGTTTAAGTCATACGATGAGGCAGGAGATCCAAGCCGTCTTAGATGCCTCAAGTATTTGGTGATGGCAAGCATGTTGCATGCATCTTCCATTAATCCTTTTGATTCTCAGGAAGCACGCCCGTATCGAGATGATCCAGAGATTGTGGCAATGACTAATCTAGTTCAGGCATTTCAAAGCAATCAAATTGAAGTGTTTGAAAAGATATTGAGAGAAAATCATGGGCACATCATGGATGACGAATTTGTTCGAGAGCACATTGCAGACTTGCTTCGAACTATTCGGCAACAAGTGCTCCGACGAGTCATTCAACCTTATACTAGAATTTCGTTGCAGGCAATCTCAAAAGAATTAAATGGCATTCCAACAAACGACGTTGAATCTCTTCTGGTTGCCATGATTCTTGATGGATCTTTAGAAGGAGAAATTGACCAAGTTGAGGGACTCTTTATAGTAGACACGTCCGCAAGCAACACGAAGGCTTCGCATGAAGTTTGTGATGGACTTGATCAATTGGTTTTGGGTTTAAACGGTGTTTGTAACTATGTTACAGGCAATCGCATCAAGGATACCAAGAAGTTTGGAGTCAGGAATATTTCTTCCGGCATACCCTTGTAGGCACTAAGGTTCAAGAAGTCACACTGAAGGTCCACCTCGACTTCTGATTTGGATGAAGCTATCCAAGTCGAACTAGCATGGGTGAATAGGAAAGATATAGTTTAAGGTAAAAGCAACCATCATGGACTTTGCGTCTTTTTCCAAATGTACCATAGACATTGATATTTACTTGAATATTGGGTTGCACTTGTCGATTCCTAATGCCCTCTGCCCAGGCACTATGGTTGAAAGCACCAATAGCGTTTCAAACATCCATCTGGGGCGCCGTTTCAGGTTAGATCATGGGAGTGGAAACAAACGCTAATCAGAGTAGGAAAAGGAAAATTTAATCTGCATTGAATTTTGCCATTATTTGAAGGTAAATAAGCCTCGTGAATGAAACTACATGATGACTGAGTTCTTTGGATGATTTACATCAATCTGGAATAAAAGAATCCTAAAAAATCGTGGAAGCTATTGGATTCTGCTTTACGTGTGACAAAAATATGACAGATAGATCAACAACATCAAAATGACACTATCTGTATGAGAAACCAAAAATGCTGAGATCAGACTGATGCTGCAGTTTCTCTTGAGCAAAAAAGGGAAATAAAGAGGACTTTGGAATTATAGAAGTTTGTGACAAAACATGTTTGTACTCAAAAACAGCATTACTATCTTGAGAATACTTGTACATTTAAAATTTGAAAGAATGATACTTATCATCTCCAACAAGGATTAGGAAGTACTCAAATTTTCCAGGTGGCTGTAGTAGATAAGATGCAGCTTTTGCGATCATAGCTAACATCATGCTCAATCTTTGTTCAGTTCAACATTTCACTGCTTTCGTGGAAGGTTTGAGAAAATGCACATTATTCGGACAAATTCCTCAAGGATATTGCTTAAAAAACTCATTTCATGATCTCATCTGACACTTTACAGCCGCAATCTCGAAGTACATCTCTGTTCCAAGGATACATTTATGAGTTAAAAGTTTGCTCTGAATATCTGGTAATACCTGGTTTAAGATTTATCTTACCTCAAGTTATCACATGCGTCAAGAATCAAGCACTTTGAAGTTGGTGTCAAAGGAGAGAGGGAGACAGACACTGTTTGGTGAAATTTGAAAATTGCCTTCTGTAAAGGGTTCGGTTTAGAACATTTAGTTTGCTGTACCAAAGTTTCCAATGAAATTTTGAGCAGAGCGATGTCATCATCCGCTAGTGGAACACTAGACAATGCCAATTGTCTTGCCAATGATCTACAGTACATGGCCTCTTGTTGAAATTTGGATTGGTGACGGTGAGGAAGGTGGTCTCTTTGGGTGACACGTCCACAATGTTTTAATGCGTTTCGGTTGATTACCAGCTGTTTTGCCGTGATTTCATCTCCTAATTCTTTAGCACACTTTTGTAGCCACATAAGATTTGTCAAACGAGCTTGGAATATTCGTTGGCTTTGATCAGCACTTTCGCAAAGTTGATCCAATATCTGTTTTTCAGTCTGAAGCATATCTTGTGCCGTGGAAAAAGTCTTTTGAGAAAATGCAACTCGACCTAGCTCATGTAGAACTGATGATATATCGATGTGATTGCCTTGGATATACTCGTACACCTTTTCCCGTATATTTAGGCACTCAGAATAATATTTCCAAGCATCACTGAGATTGTCGCGATGGAAAGCAAGGGATCCTTGCTGAAACTTTACTGCGGCAACATTGACGTGTTGTACATTTTCTCCATAAAGTTCAACGTAAAGATTTAAAGCTTCTGCTAAAACTTTCTCTGCGGTGACAAATTCTCCTCGTCTAATCGCTACCCTTGCCAACTGTTTTAAAGTTGCGGCTCTTTGGCCAATTTGCATATCAAGAGCTAATGCCTCTTGAAGAAGCATCTCAGCCTGTTGCAATGATGGAGGTTTTCTCGCAAGATGAACAGCTGCAAGCTGATGCAACGTGGCTGCACGTTCTGCTTCTATCCCTTCCCGCATTGAATCTTCACGTAAGGTGCGGCGTAAGTCAATTGCTTTTTGCAGGAAGTTTGCAGCAGCATCCAAATTGTGTCTCTTTACTTCTAGCACACCTAGTTCATGAAGTGTCGCAGCAACAGCAATACCTCCACAATCATCAGACTGGCTCAATTGCAGCCTTAGTTCAAGCGATTTATGAAGCGATTCTTCTGATTTTTGGAAGCTTCCCTGGTAACGAAGAACTTTGCCCATCTCAAAATGTGTTGCTGCAAGAGACATAGTGTGATGCTTTGATCCAACTTCAATTAAATTCAGTATGTCTAACGATTTTTGCAATATTTCCTTTGCCTCCTCAAATCTATTAAGCGCCATAGCAGAAAAGATGCCAGCTTCTCTAGCAAGATTGGCTAGATCCACATTAAAACAATTGGAAGAGGAAAATGAATGTGCTATCACCGACTTGACATGATCCAAGATAAATGCAGAATCATGCCACGAGTCGATTTGTTCTGGCTTAAATTTCCAGGTCTGTCTTAATGCTCGGAGGCAGATTTCCAAGTTGAGCCTAGAATCACTTTCGCTTTGAGACAACCGAAGTGCTTGAGAGAGCAATCGATGGATGGAGCCTTTCGAATTCTTAACAACAATTAATGAATAGGATTTAACCAATTTCCAAATAACATCAGTCTGCTCGAATTCATCAATGGCGCAATGAATCGAAGCATTTGCTTTAGTCTTGTTTGATAGTGATTTGAAAGAAAGCTTTCCGCTAGACTGAAACACCATGTATGTTGCTACAATTGTTGAGACACCCAGTGAATAATTTGCTGCATACTTCAATCCCACCATACGAGATGAATTCTGTGCATGCTTCACCTTGACGGAAGCATCTATTATGTGAAGGATACCAAGTGATGCAGTTATCCAAAGAAGTGGCATCATGGCTGAGGGAGATGTTAGTATTCTTCCCATCAATTGGGTAAGAGAAAAAGTCTCCAAGTGGGCGTTTTCCCTCAATACATCTTGTTTGGCGCATAAAAGAGCTCGAACTAGCGATTTGGTGATTTGATTTGGACCCAGCCATGCAAGTAGCCGTAGCGTTTCCCATGCCAAGAGATTTTCTTCCTGGATGGCGTTCAGACTCATGGATAAGCTTGACGCGACGATTTCATGACCAAGAAACGAACCCTTTTTTTCAGATGCAAGATATCGGGATAGATATTCAGAACAATCTACATCGCACCGTCGCATGTACGCTGCAGCCATGCTTAATGCAAGTGGAAGATGTCCAAGGCAGTCAGCAAGTTGACCAGCGGCAGCGCGGTCACGTTCACAAGCAACATTGGCAGACCGGCAAAGTAATTGAACAGACTCAGATGGATTAAAACATCCCAATGATACTATTGACTCATCATCTCCGTCAATATCTGCCGATCGAGTCGTGATGAGAACGTGGCCACATGTTCCACCATGTGGAACAAACTTTTCTAGTAAAGAACGATCATCCAGATTATCAAAAACCATAAGCCATGGGACATTACTTCGAAAGAGCCTTGCTTTGACTTCTGATACAACTTCATCTGAGTCCTTCTCACGGACATCTACACCTGTTGTATCAGCCATGAGTTGTCTGAAGCAAGCAACAATACTTTCGGCACCCTGCGCACTCAGCCAGATGACCAAACCGTAGTATGATGGAGAATACCGGTAACAGTATTCAACACAAAGCTGAGTTTTACCTGAGGATATTTGATATTACTAAAAGAAGGCAAATATTTATCGCAGGTGAATGCATATTGAAGAACTTACCCACACCTCCCATTCCGACAACTTCAACCTTAGCCAGCCCACAGTAAGAGGAATTTTCAGTCGTTTGCTCTATCATTCGCGAATGAATCTTGGCTAATTCTAAATCTCTACCAGTGAATGAGGCATTTCGACGTGGGACAGACCAGCTTCCTCTCATCATTTTGATCAAGAATGCACTGGCGAATTCTTCTGGGTGTTTCCTCTCAGTGAAATAAGTTGTGGAGTTCTCTCGTAAAATCGCGTCAATAGTATTGTACTCCTTGCGGAACAGCCAGGGACGCCTCGAGGAAGGGGTATCATTCAAAAAGTAAGAACTCCAGCTATCAGTAGTCTCCACGAATTGACGAGCCATTTGTATTCCGCCCCATTGCAAACACCCCTGCATTACAGTGTCGACGTAGGATTGAAGAATCGGATGATCCTCGTTAGATTCAGCACAAAACTCGGAGTTTGGAATATAGACCCAAATCTTTTCGTCACTACGTATGCTGAAAGAAGTATAGCTATTATTTTTGGATGAATTGTTTTCCTTGTCAAATATCAGATGATTGCTGTCTAATTCCAAACGGGTATAGCCAACTTCTCTCCTGTCAAAGCCAGACAGCATAGTATGAGGTATTCGAAAGAGAACTCCGTTAATCAGGTTACCACCTCCATTGTCCCGAACGATTCCCAACGCAGTGAAGCCGGTATTGGAACGAAAATTCCATCCCCGACGATAACCAAAACTGGGAGCAATGGTGGCACTTTGACCCTTCAAGGGTTGACTATCCACACCTAACCATGGTGCATGCGTTTCCGTGTTTATTATACTACCAAATCCGAAGATGTAATCATAAGTAATAGTTTCACTTGTCATCCCAGATCCTTTAGCAACAGATTGCATCCCATCCTGATTTGACCTAAATTTCTGTTCGTCACACAACACCGAATTCCACAGCTCGCTTTATGTAAATACTCCGGATTCTACACATGGCGTTTCATAAATACTCCGGATTCCACCAAGTTAAAAACTACAGATTCGGCGGGTGGCTTGTGTATGTTGTCAACCTTAACTTTGATGGGCTTTGGCAAGTCAAGTTTCTATGTCTCCAAAAGCTAAGAAATGAACTTTACTTCATTTACGGTCTCACATAGGGCCAAATATTCAGCTTCTGTGCTCAATAAAGTGGAATTTGGTTGGGCTTTGAATTTCCAAGAAGATGCCACTCCACACACAAAAAGGACATACCCAGTGATACTTTTCCGGTCATCTTTGTCTCTAACAAAGCCACTGTCACTGTATGCATCACCTGTCCAGGTGGGATCATGATTTGCTTCAATTTTGAGTCCCTTTTCCGTTTCAGAGGCAATGCACTGTTTCACTCTCTTAAGTTCTTTCTCATGTGCTGGAGACGCTCCATCCATGACCTTTGACAACTCTCTGACCAAGTTTGCAATGTCTGGTCTCAACAATTTATTGTCTCCAGCAATTATTCCATCATTGACATAGATGCAGAAGAGACAAAATGCATCCCCTTCCAGCTTCAAAATAGGCATGGATCAACCTGATTCCAAAAATACCCATGCTTGAGGATCTCTTCCTCAACTTGTTTCTTTGCTTCATTTGATGGTTTAACCTAGATTTTGTTATCTGAACTCTCCAAGATGGTATCTTGGATTGTTTCTGGCGGGTTAATGATAAAAATAAGTATACGTCTCACCCAGCCACCTAACATCTCTTGTCAACATGACAGATTTGGTTTTGAGGTCAATCACTGTGTAGGTGTCCCAAGGATAGTTATGACCTACCTTGACTAGGATTAATCCCTAACACGATAGGTTGTAAGCAATAACAGTTTAATAATAATAG
>CAAAJI010000017.1:390649-428058 GCA_900642245.1 Fragilaria radians
CCCTATGGTCCAACCACCCATACAGCAAGAATGCTATTAAATTTGTTACTACAGGCTGCAAGTCTCGACAATCTTCAGATAGATATCAAGATTACTATCTATCGAGTACAAAAGCAACTACAACCAAACGTCTTTGATGTTCCCGACTCGTACGATGACTTTGATGGTGTATTGTTACCAGGAAGCTTTTCAGCAGCCTACGATGAGGACGAATGGATTAGTCATTTAAAGGAGAATGTAATACGTAACGTCCTTTGGGAACAACAAATCCCTACAATGGGCATATGCTTTGGTCATCAAGTTATCGCGCATACACTTGGGGATGATTCTTGTGGGCAAGCTGGTCCTTGTCCGTTGGGGAAACAGGTAGGATGGAGGACCTTTGATTGCAATCCGATTCTCCCTTGTGATTCTGGTGTAGACAAGGCTGGAGAAACGTCGGACCGAGGACAACCAGTCCATTTGCTGTATACACATGGAGATATGGTAGTATCCCTCCCATCTGTCGCAAAATCATTGGGAGGTACTATCAATGTGCCTATTCTTGGAGCGGTATATTACGGCTCAGATGATTCGAACAAACCAATCTTTTGTACATTTCAAGCTCATCCGGAGTATGCATCGGAAGGTCCCGAACAGCCAACACTTTATGCAAGCTTGGAACTAATGGAAAAACGAGGATGTATTGAAAATTTCAGTTCTTATTTGGATAGTGTACAACAAAACTGGGAACGCATTTACAGAGACTCCATAGCCGTCACATTAGCGACGTGTCGTCTGTTAAAATGGTTCCCTAACCAAGAAAAATCCATTGAAAAAATGTTTTGACAAATTAGTTTGTAGTTTGGAAGTCATCCTGGTCGTTGTTGTTTTAATTGTAGGAACACAGTTTCGTATTCTAGTAAGAGTCGATATGCGTAGCACCGTTGGTCTTGAGGCCGTAGGTGTCGTTCCACTACCGTTCGTGCCTGATGGACGATGGCTTCTGCAAGATCCTTGTGGGACATTGCCCATCTCACTTGATCAGGCAAGTCACTCAAATCCTGCTTTACTGGAATATAATGAACCCATGGCATCACTCTTTCACTATACCATTCGCGATATTTCGTTGCCTTGAATACTAATGTTCCTGATTGCAATAATTTTGGGAAACGTTCTGTGAATGCTAGAATGTCGTTCACACCCAACATATATATATAGTATTAATTATCGTGATCAAAAGCGAGAAATGAATTGTTAGTTACGCAGATAAAAAAATTTAATTTGCCCTTGGATCTTGCATACATACAGTTTCCATCCACATCTAAGACGTATTTAAAATCTTGCATTTCCCTATAGGATATGGGATCTGCAACTCTGTATTTTTCATCTAACAATTGCCCCTTACTCTGGACAACACGAACGAATGCAAAATCATGACTTATATTCTGCCAAACCATTGGATTATTCATCCCATCAGTTTCTGTATTTACGAGATGGAAACGAGGTCCCTTTTCCCATTGGCCTGTAGTCGACCCTCGCCATGTAATAGTATCCTTCCGGTCATTCCAAGCCTTTGGAGGGAGCCAATAATTCACGAGACGTTGTCGGATAGTTCCAAAGAATCCGATACTTAAATGATAGGGAAGTAACAAATTTGGCAATATTGTTGTGGTAGGATGTGTTTGATTCTCACCCAAATTTACTTTTTCATCGACAGCAGAGAATACTGGAAGACACAATCCATGGGAAGCCATGACGACTGCTGGCTCATCCATGATGTTCCAAACTACTGTGATGTTGCTATTTAGTTGACGCAACGTGGGATGCAATAACCACTTAAACGCCCAAAGTTTGTAAATATGTTCAGCCTTTGCAAGCCACCAAGGTCGACCATCAAAGTCAGGAAAGGAATCTATATCATGCGATTGTGACAAGATAATTTTATGATTCTCGATTCGAAAAACTAAGTATCCTCGAGTCGACGACGATGCCACTTTTTGGATCATTTCATCCATTGAAAGTGTACTGTTACACGCACGAAGCTGTCGCATCTGCTCTTCTATTGTTTCGTAGTAATCAGATGTTTCACAATTATGATACTTTGCGTAGGATAGCCAAGATCTAAGCGAAGGATTTGGTAATCTATGGTATCGATGTTGGTAGCGGTTGGAAAACGTCTTCCATTCAGAATCAGAAACGACCGCGATCCATGCAGATTGTACATTGTAAATACCAAGAAGGAGTAATAAAAGTAAGACGGATCCTATCCACATCCATATTGATCGTCGTTTTCGTTTATCACATCGACGACTATCATGACACAACCAATGATGAGTGCCCGTGGTGGCAATGACATCAACATATTTCTCATGTTGGGGGCTTGTTTGTAGCAAAGGATCTAGATCTCCCAACACAGGACTTGTGGAAAGTGGGGAAACCGATTCAGGTGGCGATGCATGGATACGCAACCTCATCGGAGGATGAGGATGAGGATGATTGATGTCGAAGCCAGAGAATGTGTTTAGTTTTGTCAATTGCATGTGAATCCGTTCCACAGAAATTGCACTATGAAGAGATTCTTTGTACCGTAGGGTTAGTAGTATACCTGTACTCAGCCTAGTTTTCACGGAACCATTGGTAAAATAATGACAGCCCAAACAGCAACAAAGGATGCTCCTTCGTCGTCACCACCTCCACTCCCTGCTAGTCATCATCCTTCTAGAGCTATGAAATTAGCAGGAATGAACCGAAACGTGATGAATCTGCTTACTGGAAGCACAAGCGACTCGGCTGTGTTACCACCAATTGTTCCCACCTTTATTGTTAAAGTAGGTGGAAAGGTGATATCTTCCCAGAAAAAATGTCGTAAATGGGAATGGGCGTCGTTTAAGACTTCGGCAAGGAGTGACGATCATGAATTTCATCACTGGGTGAAAGCTGGAGTAGAATACTTGGACTATCCCTATGCTCGTTTTGACATTCATTTAGACCCAGTGACGTATAGTGATGATGAGTATCGAAAAAATTTGCACGATGATACATGGACCAAAAGTGATACAGATAAGTTGATAGAAATGGCGCGTATCTTTGAACTTAGATGGCCTGTTATCTTCGACCGCTGGTTGGACCATGATACTTCCAGAAAAATAGAAGACTTACAGTACCGCTTCTATTCTGTTGCTGCTTTTTTGTCACAAGCTCGCATCACAAAGCAAGCTGCGGCTGAAGTATCAGCGCTTTCCTCTATGCCTAATGCCGATACATCCGAATCTATTGTATTGGAAACGGCAGCTGCTCGTGCCATTGCTGCGGCAGAACCAAATCATCAACCATTCTTTTCATCGATAGGGACCGGGACGACGAATAAGATACCGTTTGACCTGGCAAAGGAACGAGAACGTAGAGCTTGTTTGGAACAAATGTGGAATAGAACCAAGGAAGAGGAGGAAGAAGAGCTCGCTTTACGGAAGGAATTAAAGCTAATCGAAGCACAGTTACGGAAATTGAAAAAGTCTGGGGGACATATCTTGGCAGCCTCCAAGATATCCAGTCGAACTGTGTCACCTGTACCCACTAATTCTAATGAATCTGTGGCCCTGATTGAAAAGGCATTTTCATCAACGGCGCCTACTCCTATGGCTCAAACGCCTTATTTGCAATCTGGTCGATTGGCTGCACCAGCAACGGGAGGGCCATTTGGAATTAACAAGGCAACTTTGAAACGTATGGAACTTGTGCTTGAGGAATTGCAGATTAGTCACAAACCGAAGGTACCAACAAAGCGTATTTGCGATTTGTACGATACAGTCCGCAAGGACGTCTTAACTCTTTTGACGCTACAAAAAATTTTACTTCAAAAGGAGAGTCAATTACAAACTAAATCCTTACGCTTCACAAAATTGGGTGGTGGTGCCTCTGGTGGTAGTGGTAGAATCGATGAAGAAGCACTGTTGGGTATTACACCAGTGCATGTGCAAGCGCCCTTACCAGTAGCCAAAGCAAAGTCAAAGGTGACCAAGCCTCGGGCGAATCCTGTAACGTCTAAACCAATAGCATCCATCAAGGCACCTGTTATCAAAGTTATCAAGACAGAGGAGACAAAATCACCCAAGAAAGTGGCAGCACCCAAAAAGCGAAAAGTTAAGACTCAACCTGTGACGACGACGACGACGACGACAGCTATACCCACGACTAGTGAGATTCCAGCAGCAATTCCTGCTCCTCTAACATCCCAAGTGTCTACAGAAGTACAAGATGAAAAAATTGCAGCAGCGAAGAAGCGTCCTAGAAAGGCATAGAAAATGCACCTAATTGTTCAAATTTCACTGATAAGGAATTTGATCTTTTTTTTCTTGAAATGTTACTTGGAGGAACTTTATGGAGTGACTTATCGTATGAAGCAATCAAGTAGAGTACAGGCTGTCAGATTCCAAGACATTGAAGCAATCTACAACCCCTTACTCCAAGGTATATAGGAAAAAGTGTTGTGAGTGAAGTTCCCAACACGGATTAATTGAATATTTGTTGGGACATGTCACACCGGTAGGATTATTTTCCATTGGTGATAGGGTTTTCTAGTTGGATTGACAATGATTATGGAAATGTAAGAGGAGCCTCTTCAGGCGGGGTATTAAAAGGCAAAAATTAACATTAGACATATGCACGACTAAAAGGAGAGTTATGTAAAGAAGAAAAACGTAGTTCATCAGCGGTGTTACTTAGAAACTTTGGACTTGTACTGCTATGTGAATTGAATATGCAGTGTTCCAAAGTTATCGTGTGTTCTGTAAACAAGTTGTCATACACAGGAATAGTTAGCAGGTCTCTATTTGGGAGGCATTCGTAGTGCACCATCCAATCGAATCACTTCACCGTTGAGCATTGGATTTTGAAGAATAAATTCTACCAAGGCACCAAATTCATCTGGTCGCCCGAGTCTTGCTGGGAGAGGGACTTGTTGACCTAGCTCTTGCTGTACTTGTTCTGGTAAGTTTTCCAATAAGGGTGTCTGGAATAAACCGGGAGCCTATTCATGCAGGAAATGCGTTGTTAGAGCACCAACAGTAACATAAGGAGACACAAATGTGCTTTGCATATTCGAAACGTACAATAGTCATGACTCGAATTCCCAGGGGGGATAAATCACGTGCCATGGGCAATGTCATTCCAACCAAAGCTGCTTTGCTTGCCGCGTATGCTACTTGGCCCTGTTGTCCGTCCATCGCAGCAATCGATGCTGTATGGATGATACATCCACGGATGCCATCTGAATCGGGATCTCGTAATGCCATCCTTGCAGCGGCTAGCCTAGCTACATTGAAACTTCCCAAAGTATTAATGTGCAAACATCTTTGAAAATCTTTCAGCGAATGAGGAATAAACTGAGGTGCGGCTGTGGAAGAAATATTGGCCTGATCAAGTTTGGGGGTTACTTTCTTCAATGTCTTTTGGGCTAGCCCTATTCCAGCACAGTTGATTACGGCATTGACTGAATCAAAAAAAAGATATCAACATGATAAACAACATGAGGTAAGGTATATTTTCTTTTATTGCCATCAAACTCCTACTAGGAAGTTATTTGTTACATACCAGGTTCTCCAAATAAATCTTCGACAACTTGTAATGCTGCATCAACTTGTTCCTCAGAGGTAACATCGGTATTCACAAAGCATTCTGCAGGACCAGAATATCGTTCCGAAGATACATCTGCAATGACAATTTTTGCTCCCCGTTGCAGTAATCGATGAGCAGTGCCTGCACCCAATCCCGAAGCACCACCAGTTATTAAGCCAACAATATGAGACAACGACATTAGGATGGCGCTATATTTGACAAACTTATGAGAACGTTGAACGGAACCAAAACTAAAGAATTTGTTTGTCAAGAATGTCAAAATGGACACCCAATACGATTGAAAAGTCGAAAACCATACTAGTAAGGCTACTTAGTACTGTACATTGGAAGAACCACGTTTAAATGCAGCATCATCACAACAAAATGTATTCATTACGCTAAAAGTTACATTAAAACTCGTGCTCAATGCTCATTTATCCTGAACATAGCCATATTCTATATGTATCCCCCTTTATCGGCTTAAGGAATAAATAGAGAACCAAATGCAGAGTCTTGATATCATTATTTATTAGTCAATTTGTTAAATAGTTATATTCCAAAGTTCACTAAGTTGTCACTCTTAGGAGAGAAAATGTAGCTATACATACCTAATTTCTTCTGATTTTTAACTTGTAGATAGGTAGAGATAGAGATGCCAGTGAATATTTTGAAAATCCAAATTCTGTTGTCCGTGTACCGTCTGACCCACTCCCCTCCATTCAACAATTTCTTTTGGGTAAAAACAACTTTTTTCATTGATGTGCTTTTGTGGTTTTCCGATTGAGGGCTCCAACATTTCATCTTTGTGAGACTATTATTCTCATCCGTTGATTTCGTTATCCGCTGTATCGAAATATTGAGATACATTACGTGGTGTGTGTGAGTGTGTCTGTACTACTGAGTTTTGAATATAAAGTATGGGGAAGCGACGACATGACGAAACTGAAGAAGAGCGTAAAGCACGTAAACGTGCCAAGAAAGAAGCAAAAAAAGTAAAACGAGAAAGTACTGATTCTGATCGAGATTCCTCCAGAAATGACATGGACAATACAGAAAGTAGTTTTCAGCGAAAAACTATTCGCATGATATTCTCGTTGTATCCCTCACATCTTGATGACATTATGATGGAGATCAACAGATCCCTGCGTCAAAATCTCTTAAGATATGTATCGGGTCTGAATGGAATTCTTTTGGCATTTGATAATGTCCGTATTGTTCTGAATGGAGGTAGAAAGGTTGGAGTAATCCTAAATGAGCAGCCTCATCTGCATTATCTCGTTGATTTGGATGCTTTAGTATTCGCACCAGACTCTGGAATGCATCTGCATGGAGTTGTAACCGAGTGCTTTGAATCTCATGTTGGTTTGCTTGTACACAAGTTTTTCAATGCAAGCGTTTCGTCTGACCATCTGACTGCGTCGGGATATACATATGACGAGGAAGGGGTTTGGATCCATGACGGTGGATCCGCCATGATCGCGCCTGATGAAAGCCTAAGGTTCGAAGTGGAGAAGGTACACGAATGTGGGGGGACAATTTCAATGGAAGGAAAGAATCCTGTGGTTCCATATGATGGTAATTGAATGATTTTAATGTCCATTTGTAAGGAGTCATTCCAGTCATTCTTGATGGATCAAGTTAACATTCCATAAATAAAGATGCTTTAATACAAATATTTTAGAATTTCTTGGATGGTTTGTTTATTCACTACTCGACAACCGAGATTTCAACGTTGTCATGCAACCCTTTGAGGAGCATCTGACCATTGAATTTAATTAACCCTTGGCGCTTCGCACTTTTCAATGTTCCGACTAGGGCCTCATAGGTATTTTGAACCACCTCATCATCAAACAAGGCACCAAATTTCACTCGTGGTTCACCGGAGCCAACACGACGAATATCCAACAATAACTTGTGAACTTCGTCTTGCACTTGTGATGCGACTCCCAAAGACAAGATCTTCGACGGCGATTTGAATCCGTTGGCTATAGTTGCCTCTGATTGGATCCTTCGAGGTGCTTTCCCTACCACCTTTGAAGGGAGAGCTGTATTTGCTGATTCCTGCTCTACTTGGCGCATTGGCCCTGGTGATATCATGGCTTGCTCACTCCAGCGTTTCAACATGAGGGGTCTTCTGGGAATTGACTTTGCTTGAAGTGCCTTTGGCGTAGCTTGGCGTGGTGAGCGCACTACCCGTGGTGGTAATCCAACCAACTGTGAGGGGGAACGAAATATTGACGGTATGTTTATTCGACGGGGACTGGTACAGATTTCCATTTCAGAGTCACTCGCTACAACAATCTTCGTCTGCTCAAATTGAGTTGCGGCATCAGTATCGCTCAACGTACATATAACTTCATTCTTGAGATTTACTCTCATCGGCGATTTTGGAGCCTTTTTTTTCCTCAGATATTGAAAATTTTCTGAAACCTCCGAATCTGAGGTGATAGTTATATTTGGAGTTTTTTTGACATGCCTTTCATTATTAAATTCCTGTTTTTCGTCTTTTCTTTCCTTGCTTAAAAGTTTCAACGTATCAATTTTCGATTCCTTAGAGAGGGGAGTACTGCCCGCAAAAGCTTTGATGATCTTGACAGATGATGACGGTGAGATAGCTCCTGTCTTAGAAAGAGAAGATTCTGCGACGGGGGGAGAGGAAAACTTTGGAGTCCTAGTCTTTTCCGCTGATAACGACTTTGAAAAACTCGAGTTTGAGACTGGCGCTTGGTGAAAATCGGACTTTGGTGTCCACGCTTTTACAGACAATTTCGGTGAGGAAGCCTCATGCTTAGTAGATTTACACCCTGTATTCAATGGAGATGCAGACATTACAATCCAAGATTTTCTTGACGATGGAGTCACGGAAGTTACAAGCGCACTAGAATTTGACTCTGATGCGATGGGAGATGCTGATTTTGGAGTCCACACCTTTTCACATGATGAGGCTTTAGCGTCAATTTTACTTAAGGTCAATTCTGAAGCTAATGTAACAAGAGACTTTCCATTGAAAGCCTTTAATGACAATGAAGGAGAGGAAGCCTCAAGATTTTCGGTGTTAAACGCAAAAATTTGGGGAGTAACAGGCGTTGAGGCACAACACTTTTCACTGGATGACGACTTGGAAGCACAAGATGTTATCGCTGCTGCGAGGGGTGAAGCGAACTTCGAAGTCCCGCTGCTCAAGTCACATGGTGACAGTGTTGATACATGTAAAATATCCATTGTTGCAGGGAGGGCAGTATTTGTAGTTGGCATCATTCCATTTGATGAAGCGGTGAACGATTCATTAATCTCAAGATTTTGGGATGTTGTGTACGATGAGGATGGGGAGGGATAAAGATCTACACCGTTTAACTTGCCAGAGGTAGGAGTAGAATATTTTGGTGTCCGAGATTTGAAACACGATAACGGCGTGGAAGCGTCATGCCCATAAACCTTTGATCCTGCTGTTTGAGGATAAACTGCATTGCACCAAGATGCTACACTTGATGAAGGTGTAGGAGGAAGTTGCGGCTTTTCTGGTCTCGGTGTAACAGCTAGAAATAAATCTGGGTTTGAAGTCTCGCCATTTACAGATTTGGACGACTTGGAAGCTGCTAGGTCATCAGGGTTTAATTTAGGATCATGCAGAGAGGTTGATGTAGAAACTTCGAGATGCGTAGTACTGTTCATTGATGATCTTTCGACTCTAGCTTTACAGGTTTGCGGGATCCATGCTCTCGCTGATAGGTTTGGAGTAGGCGATGTGATCGGTTTGGACATGGCTGAATATGAGTTGGGAGTCCAAGATTTGGAAAATGATTTTGGTTGCAAGGGTATCCTGTCGCTTGATGATCTGGTGATGCTAGCTTTCGGAGTCCATGAACGAAAACTCGATGAATTTCTTAGGGAGAAACTTTTTGGTGTATTTTCTCCATAGTCTTCGCTGTTGTCAAACTTATTACCATCTTCTTGGATGGAAATTACGACGTTGTCGTGCATACCTTTTAAAAGCATTTGCCCTTGAAAATGAACAAACCCTCGCTTTTTCGCGCATTTCAAAGTTCCAACGAGGGCTTCATAAAACTGTTCAACTTGAATGTCATCAAATAATTCACCAAACATCACCTTTGGCATTGGGTCAGGGAATGTTGGTCCTATCCGACGAATATCTATCAGTAATTGCTGAATTTCGTCGTTTATTCTTTTCTACATTACAGCCATCAGAACCTTCACGCACAGGAAAACACTTATGGCTAGAACTTACCGCTTGCTCGTCCACCACATGATTCGAATTGCTTCGAGGTGTCATCGTCATCGTTATCGTTGCTTACAAAATTTGAGTTGAAACAGAAATTGTATTTTAATAAAAAAATGATCACTTGTAAGAACATACATGCAGTGCCAAGCAGCGAGTAACAAGAAAGAAACTAAGGCAACGGGATAGAAACTTAATAATTCTATATACAAATCCATAATTGAGCATTTCTTGCGAGCGATAAAGCATCTGTAGTAGCGAGATTTTCTTCAGGAGCCACCAGTATGGTACTACCGTACCATGACTTCAGTAGAATCGAAAACGGGCGAGTTCGAACTAAAACTGGTATCAATAAACCTGTCACATTAAAAAACCTTTTGAAGTTAGAATGGGTAAAGGAAAAGGTTCTATGTCCCATAGTGTAGCTCGTGTTGAAGGTGCCGGGTAAGCAGGTGGTATAGGAATAGGTACTGTCTTGATGCTTTAGTTTTTAGTTACATCACGTAATCCTTCTTTGAAAGATGAACTTTGAAAATGGCTATTTTAGAATTTGCATTAACAGAAGCTATTTTTGCTCTTTAATGAAAGCATCTTTAAAGCTATTGCACTATAAAAATGGTGTGTACATTTCGGAAGAGCTTAATGTAATTCTCTTTCCATAGTACTGTTTTTTTATTCAAAAAATGAATTTGCAAGAATTTTACAGGAATTTCCAGAATTGTGTTGAATCGAAACAATTTGTTAATTGTATTCATGTCGAATTGAAATAATTTGTTGATTGTATTCATGTCGATTGAAAATATATCACTTGCATTTAATCTGAACTTTACGTTATTTTCTGTACAATTTGATGACAGGTAGGTCAAATATGTGTCTTCTATGTTTTAACTATAGCGGCTACTGAATCTGCTATAGGATTAGCTATTATTTGTACTTATAACAGTGAAAAAGATAACATTATGTTAAAGTATTTTTACGGAAAATCGAACTCGCAATACTTGACGTGACAGGTCAATGCTTAACCAATTGAGTGTCATTTCGTCGCATTCAACTTTGTCTGATAATGGGTACAAGCCAGTAACGCAAAGCCTTGTTGAACTGGACCTGTAATCAAGCTCCACTAACCTTCCTTAATTGACAGCCTTCTCCACCAAAGACAATATGATAGTCTACCTCAAATATAAGGCAAGAATCTTAAGTTGAGATCATTCCATTGTTGTCAAGGACGAAGAGCAGCAAAAACTGGTTCTAGAGAACTTTGTGTGGGTGGGTGGGGGGCTTGGATTATACTCTTTGAAGACTATTTCAAGATTGCCTAGTAGTAAAGTGATTATACTTTTATTTCAGAGCTGAGTGGTGAATCGGAGCTTGAACAAATTGCTTTTAGCACTTTATAACATAGAATAAGTGAAGCCCACAAATTTTGCTCATTATGTTCAACTTTCACACCTTCTATCTAAACTCACTATAATTGAACCTGCCATATTAGGGTTTCAATCGTTTAGGACATATTCATAAATACCTGGGAAAGCTATATTCACAACCTGAAAGAACAAATTTTGACAATGGAAGCATAGTCAAATGTGAGTTGACTTAAATGCGCTTCAAGTATAGCATAATTGAATAGTATTGATAGATTTTTACGCACAAACATGTAACTACGTAACGTTGTCATCATGATTCAAAATTTCAAAGCACCGTTTTCTTCAATCTATTGTGCATGTTTGAGACGATTCTATCTCAGTGAATTCTATATCTTCTCCAGGCCACTATTTGCTGGAAGAAATTGACATATTGTATTGACTTTTTGTCATGTATTTAGGAGGGGGAAAGACCCTAAATCAGCACAGGTAACAATAAATTATAAAATCAAGCTTCTTTGATACTTCTCATTGATGCCTCAATTTCGAAAAAGAAATATCTTTTTGTGAATTCTGATGGAGAAATCAACCTTCCAAATAATTGTTCAGAACATTTACAAATAACAAAAAGTCCTCGTATGCTAAACATAGTATCACACTCTTTTGAAATCATAATCTCCATTAACCTCTCTAACTCTAAGCTAGAAAGATATTTAATGAAATATAACTCATTAAATTTTCTTTCAATTCTAAGTGCACCTTTTTCAGAGTATAAATGTTAGACTTTAGACATATTTACGTAACTCAGAAATTCGAGACTGCTTTAAAATAATCTCTTTCTCCCAATTATTCTTCAACTGACTCAATCTCCTGACCTCGTTTTCGTCTCGTAATCGGTTATATTGAGCACGCTTCTCTGCCCTTACAGTACTGTGAGGTGTGTAAGCAGACTTTGTCTGCTTGACAGGAGTAATCAAGCTGGAGTTTGGAACTACATTTTCAACGATAGAGCACCCGAATCTACTATCGGGTGAAAGTATATTCAAGCCAACAAGGCTATGCGTCGATGAATCTGATCTATACTCTGTGCTTGACTCAGACATCTTTTCTTTTCCCGTGCAACGCTTTCTTAGTGATGACAATTTTGAACAGTTCAGGTTTGGTGTTCTTTTTGATACTCTTGTTTTCTTGACAAGTGGTAGGTTTTTGCTATTCGCTTTATGAGTTAAACACTTCAATCGATCACTTACTTGATTTTTGTCAAACCTGCCGTCTTTAAGAGTAGAAGTTTCTGATTCTTTTGTCGATGCCTTGAGAACAGAGCACTTTTCCAGAGCAGGTACCTTCACCTTTTGTTGACGTTTCTTTCCCAACAAAGGTGAGAACGGAGTTGTCGGAGGTTTTTTGTCCACTTTAGGGACCCCTACTTGACCAGATCCATAATTTGAGGGTAGGTTGACTTTATGCTGACGTCGCCTGCCTAAAAGGGGAGAAGTAGGATTGGTTGGTGGCTTTTTTTCGATTTTTGGAATACCCACTTGCCCACAACCAAGAGATGAGGGCATCGGTAGTGCCTTAAAGGGCGTAGCTTGAAGCTTTGGCTTCTGGTTGAGTATGCTGGGTTCACTTTTTCCTCGGGTAACAAAGGCGACGGTTACTGATTCTCTCTGCTCTTGTTGCTTTGCTATCAGAGAATCGCGAGACCTGATTACTTGATTTCTCCTACGATTTGCCGCGCCACGAAGCTGTTCCATAAATGCCTGTGAAGATGCGTCAATTTTTTTCCTTGCCGAACTAATATCAGTATCATGATCTGACTCAATCAAGTCCTTAGAATGTAATGAGGTATCCAGCTTTCGATCACGCAGCTCGTTTTGAGTGAATGCATAATCTTCGATGCTTTGCCTACCTTCGAGAGGTTTGGCATTACTATTTGTTAAGGTTTCATCAGAGACATTTTCCACTAAAGACAATGTATCAGTACCTTGGAGATCCAAACCTGAAAAATCACCAGACACTTTTGATGACATTTCAAAGGCGGAATGAACTCTGCTTTTTTCTTGATCCGATTCGAAGATACTGTTATTCAAGGACGCATCAAAATCTCCCGCTTGTAATTCTTCGCTATCCCTTCCTATCTTAATGTAAGGTGATTCCTCCCTTTTAAAGATTGATGTAAAGTTTTGGAAACGATTCTCTTTGTTTTTTTCTTCCTCAGTTAAATTAGTGTACACTTTATTGTTTGTTTCTGCATGAAGGTAACCTTTTGTATTTGAAGAGTTTACCATATTTTTTCCCCGTGAGATGTCGGTAAGATTTTTTGACACTTCCTTGTCAATTCCGTCTTGAATTGAATGCACAACGGGATACATCTTGTCAGTCATGGAGAATTGTGCGGAATTTCTCCGATCTGATCTTTTGGCTTGATTGGTTACTTCAAAAGTGCGAAATATTTGTTCTTTGTCATTGAGAACAAATCTTTGGTCAATGAAACCCCCTCTCACTTTCTCATCATTGACGCTCGCAGATCTCCTCGGTGAATGCCATCGTTGTTCAGGCTGAGATAACTTGTTATCCATCTGCTCGAGGGAATGGAAATCATCAAGGTTGCAACTTGCAATTAAGCCCAATACACGATCATACCCGTTTTCAACAACTTCTTTCCCCTCGTTGCTTTTCCCCGTAGACAGTGGAAGGTCACTGCTTTCACGACGTATCGAAATTGGACTGACAGAGCTGATATCAAATATTCGTTCCAAAGGCCCAGAGTCCTGTTCTAGCAATGAGCATAACGTCGACGAACTTAGAGAATCATTTTCCCTCTCTTGAGGTATTTCCAATCCAATCATTCCATCCGACGTATAACACGATTGGGATATCTCCATTTTATTTCTAAACCTATCTCCCGTCGTGATTTAAATCAAAGAATTTAAATTCAAAGTTATGAAGATTTGAAAGGGGAAAAAAAACGGATAACAGCTAATTTAAAAAACTTTGCAACGGGTACTAATGAGCTTCGATATTGTCAATATTTTTTGGAGCTCTAATTATACTTCATGTCCGTGGAAAGGACAAAGCCTAGTCTATTCATGCCGGAAGAAACTTGAGAGTCATCATACCATAGAAAGTCAAGCTAAGAATAACACATTTCTAAAAGGAGTAGATGATACAAAAGGTATGAGGTGTATTTGTGTTCAAGTATCAGAGGGAATGAGAATTCAACAATTTTGTTTCTGGTGGCAACAAATTGAACTGCACAGACCATCTCACTTAACTTGAATTGGTACAGTTGTAGGATGCAGTCAATTTCTCAATTCATATGATTCCCTCTAAATAACGTAAAGGGTGCAAAACATATAAGTCCTTACATGTTAACATTTTGAAGCAAACTTTGTTTTCTCATCTCATAGTCAGCCCAAGCACACTTTCCGATGATTCCTTGTTTAGAAAATCCGTTCAGAGTCTTGCATCTACCTTTTCAATCATACCTGTTTAAACCTAATTGCATGTTGTATGAAGCTAAGAAGGAAGGTCACATATCTTTGGCACGCACGGAGCAGAGCAACAAATAATCTTGATTTGGGATAATATCCAAAACTTCATACTTTTTGTATTATAAATCCCCTACACTTATTTCGAAAATTGAACCATTATAAGCTTTCCTGGAAGTACGCAGGTTGTTTGGGTTGAACTTAGATTTGGAATTGTTGACGATTCTTTTGTTTGAGAAGTTACTGCAACAATTTGACAGTGTATATATTGCATTACTATAATTCATTAAGCACCATTTGAATCCTAGATCAGAAGTAAAGGTTTCCCTAATTTGATTTAGTACGGTTGTAAAGACTCTACAATATTGCATACAAGAGCATAAGTTTATTATTCAATAATTAGTTTCACAATATTAATCCAATCCATGAAGTTCATCACTTTGTGTCGTCCGTATTGGCGTTTGATCGATCTTCGTGTCCTCATTGGCAGATTTTGATGTTTGCGCAACGTCGAAGGGAATGTCTTCACTTATCACAAATTCTGCTCCAGTATCAGCGACAACATTTGAGACGCTTTTATTCTGAGATTCCATTTCTGGCTGTGATGGAATAACTACAGGTGCCACAGTGGCAGGGGCTGGAGGTGTATAAGTTGGGCTTGGTGTGTTTACGGTCATTCCAGATTCCACATCCAGATCCGCGGCAGCAAATGTGACGCCCTCAGTTGGAACTTCTGTTATCCCAAATATGGCACAAGCGATACACAATAGAATTGTTCCGACCTGAAGAATTAAGAGCGGAGTGTAAGTATTGTAGTTTACAATGAAGTTGCAACTTTGAACAGGAACTTACAACAAATAAAACAGGGGATATAATCCAGAGTGCAGAATAAGATGCCCCTTGAATTTTAGCTACGAACAAGAATGCCATTATCAAAAGAAATCCTTGTGAGCAGCATTTACTGCATAGCCGCGAGCTACTTGCCATAACTTGCGCTTTCAATTCTTCCCTCTCTTCCTCTGTAATATCCGGTTTTGTTGTTGCCGCCGCTGAGGCGTTTCCATCTGCGCCAACAACTCCGTAGGCAGACGCTTTATTAGCCGCATCATTTTTGTTTCCGAAAGTTGCTGGATCCTTTTCAGCTGCCATGCTTTGAACTTCAGCGAAAGCCGAGTAATTCGAATAGCAGAATAATGCAGTCATAACCCAAAATGGAGCAAAGATTAGCCACCAATTCCAACCAAGGTTTCCATCCAACTGAATGAGCAATAATAGGCAGAATGTAATACGGAAGCATGACTTGATCAAATCATGACGGGCTCGTAATTTGAGTTTCTGTGCAGCTTCAAACTCAGGTGATGATATGGACGGAACAACGGAGTATCGCTTTCCAATTAGTTCTTTTTCTGACGCTGTGAATTGAGAGAAAGGTTTTCCTAGCGCTAGCTCTAGATCTTCGACAGTGACTATTCTCATCCTAGCCAGAGGAAATTTCTTGTAAATAGTTGTAGCCTCCCATATGTAAAGTGGGAAGAATACAACAAACCAAGGAAGCGAGATGACTTGATCCAATTTCAATGCCGCCAATACTTCAAAAAGGACAATAAGAAAAAACCGGAAAAGTGAAAAGATTCTTTTTTTCATAGGGAGTGGATCTACCCATTCCTCTGGCGGTATGTGATCAGGTCGAGATATGGGACCCATCATGATGACGCGTGAATGATAAAACAAAATGATTGCATCCCAGATCCATAACGGGAATAAAATCCCCATCCATTTTGCACCCTCACCAAATTTTCCATCCACTTGAAGGCAAATAGAAAATGGCAACAAAAGTACCGCAACAGCAATGCCTACAAAAATCGCAAAAACCTTGCTTCGATCCAAAACCGAGGAGGTGGCAAAGTTATGTGCCAATTCTTGAGGATCAAGAGAGAATGGCTCTTCCAGCCATTTCATGCCTCTTTCTCCGATGGCATCATAGGTTTCGCGTTTACTTGGATCAGATAAGACCTACCGTTCATTGTCAATTTATGGAGTGAGATAAAAATCATTTAAATTTTTTTTGACAAAGCATTGGATTGTTTGCCCAAGCAATATTTTTATGTCGCACATACCTCGTAGGCTTCCTTCATTCGAGTAAAGACAGCTTGGGACTCTTCTGTAACTGTGATCCCCTTTTGTGCCAGCTTATCTGGGTGCATTTGTAGAGATTTTCGTTTGTATGCTTTTTTGATTTCCTCTTGAGTAGCATCTCTTTCCAATCCCAAGAGTGTATAAAAGTCATCAGCTCCTTTAGGATCTTCTCCCAGAAAGGACTTGCAACAACATAGAAAGCACGCTAAATTGTATCGCATGATGAAGGGTGCCTTGAATCAGAGTTTAGGCGGGAAATGGAAAAGAACTTGACAATGTGAACGGTTACAAAACGAGAAACTACAGTGGATAAAGCAGAAGAACTAGGACTTCAATTTTCTGCAGATGTAATGTCACAGAGTAATAGATGCAACAATACACAAAACCGACTCAGGAAAGGGAATTGACGACCTTTTCGTTGCGTTTCACACGAAACCTCGTTCGAATTCGAGAGTGTTTAGCTATGACATTTGAATTCCTAATATCCGTCCTTGTAGGAACGAATTCAAGAGAACGGCGATCGAAACATGCTCGCTTTTTACTCAGAATCATAACGTCATGTTAACGTCGAAATGACGCAATTATCCGTTGGATTTACCATCCCTCAAACTTAGTAGCATGGTAGTAATAATCACGAACAAACTTCATAGTTGTTGCACTAGCATGAAAAATTTGGGATCAATTAGCATCCTTTGTTTATGAGTAATATTTCATCATCAAGCAATTAGAGAGCTTTCATCATGTTTAGAAAATCTCCTAAGAAAATGGAAGCAAAGCATAATCGGGGACAGTTCCCAGTTCTCGATGATGACCAAAAAAGTGTGTCAACACGAAAGAAGGTAATGAATGCCCTCAAGTGCGCAGTAGTTCCCTCCTTTGGAAAGGGATCACCCCGAGATCCCAACAGTCATTTGGAAAACGACAATCCAGAGGTTCAATTTATCGACGAAACGATCAGACTGAACTCGGTGGAACGGGCCCCACATGGATTGTTGGATCGTACGTTGGAAGCTGTGGACAGAACTATTCGTGCTGTAGGGCATGACAAGCCTATCGCTGATTTGGACACATCCATCTCATCCGATCATTCATTGAATGATAAAACGATATCATTCTTAAATACCGAGTCTGACAGACCGCTTAATTTGTGTTTGTCCGAAACAAATCAGCTATCTCCGATAATGAAAGACTCGCTCGGCGAAGATTTTTCGACTCAGCAACATAGCTACCAGATTTCTTTGAAATCATCAGATGAAGAAGCGAATGAACAAGAAAAGCAGTTATTGGATACTACGATTACATTTGATCCAGATGAAAAATCAGAATCTACTGCCTCCTTAGACAACACAAACACAAACTTGGAGATAAAAAGGGACAACAGCAAATGCCACCAGTCAAAGCATGAACTAGACCTTGCTCTGAAACATCAACACCATAAAGACCCTTTAACACAAGAAAATAGCAGGATGCAATCTGTCAAAGATTCATACCCAACAGCATCACAAGAAGAAATTATGGAAATTGCAAAATTACGTCGAGCTCAAATAGAACACTTGCACAACCAACAAGCGTTGGAACCTACGGAAGAAAAGGCGATTCCTCAAGACAGCTTACAGACATTGATGAAGCGAATTGATAAATTATCCAAATATTTGTATAATGATGAAAGTGATAACGACATTCATGATCAAAATGAAGAATCTGTCGTTACTGGCCTAGATTCCCAAGATGCCTCTAACTCCTCAGTAGATGACGCTCCGTTTTCGTTAGACCACAACTCTACAATACAAAAAGCAATTTTTGAAGTCAATGAATCACAAAATGATTTTAAATCTGGTCTCTTTCAACTGGAATTCCCTATTTCTCCCCAAATTCAACCCTCTACAGCATGCCAAGCAACTACACTACGACCCATCTTTTGGAGATCACACCCAAAGCAAATCACAGCTTCTTCACTAACTCCTAAAACTGCAGTCCAAAATCGTCCTTTAATGGAAGGCGAGAAACCATTCATAGTTGACAATATCCCTAGAGTTTCAAGTCAATCCGTACCTACCGTATCTACCGCTTCAATGGTTGTTTTGACTCCCAAGTCAAATTCCTTAGGAAAATCAATTTTGAAAGTTTTATCGGAGGATCCCCCTCCACCTTTGGAGCTTCAAGGAAAATTTTCACAACAACGTAACGCTTCTCAGTCTCCAGCTCGACAACGGATAGCTAACCGTGCTGCTACAACTCGCTTCGCCCAAAGTTTTGACAAAGATTTATTATTGTCAACAGCAGGAACGACAACAGGCACCACGAGAAGTGCAACTGAATTTCCGTCTATACCACCCAAGGCAACATGCTATGAAAGGAATGAAGATTTCGTATGGATGAGTGCTAATGAGAGTAATGAGTGGTCGACTGATTCCAAATGGGCTGTATTCCCTAGCGATTCTTCTTCCTACAAAGGAGGACATTTGAAAATGTCAGAAATCTGAAGCATCACTTCATCTATCATGCTGTGAAGCAGGCAGTAGCACCCCTTTGATATTGAGATCTCGAGCTTTGAGATGAATTTGTAACATTTATTGTTTGTATGTGAACTTAAATACGTTTACAGCGAAAAATATAGTATGTGCCGTAATCCCTGTAGAGTCGTGATAACTCGAGTGGAGTGAATCGATGATTGTACCCTATAGAGGCATATCCTAGAAAATGGAATTGTGGTATAAAATGTTGTTTTTTGCTTCTAGGGTTTCATTTTAGTGGACGTCGGTTTGGTTATAAGAAAGCTACGATGAAAAATTAGCGATTGTCATTCTATAAACAATTGATGTTTTTTCACTAGAAAAGGATAAAATTGCCATAGGATTCTTTTGTGGAGTTTCCACGGTCCGCAATTACTTCCCTCGTAGATGCCCAAAAATGCATTCCTAAATCTAGCCACATCCATGCCATCCACAAATTGCAGCCTTTTTTCTCTAAGGTAAATTCCTCATATAACATTATTTTCCGTGACTAACAGGATGAAAGCCATATTATAGTAGTATATGGGATCCATTGTCCTTCTGCCTAGAGGAATTTTGGGATGAAATGTGAGTGGCAGGATATCTAAGATTTTGATATGGTCCCCCAATAACTTGATCTAAGATATATATATATATCCCAAACCAAGACAAACAGAGAGTTTTCGTGGGAAATGCAATGTACAATGTTTTACAAAATGACTTTTTGAAAATTTTCATTTCTATATTTGAAGTTATAGCAGACGGTAAATGCCCTGTGGATCAGTAGAGGAGACTGATCCATCGACAAGGCATGATCCACCGCAATCATGCCGTTGACATATTTAATTCCAAAGCTTGTACACATCTAGTTCGAGAAAACATTAATGACAACTTCCACCGCTTTTTTTCCCTATTCGGTCTTGTACCGTCTTTCCTCTTGAGCATAGAAAGAAAAGCCAACTGCATCTTTCGTTGCTGAAAATGGTAAGATGATATCATCCGTTGGTATACCTTCCTTGATTCTTACTAGGGATTCTTCCATAGCCTTGATGCTGGCACTTAAAAGTGTCAAAGGATACGCAGCCATTGTGTATCCCATGGCTTTTAATTGTTTCGGGGGAAGGACTGGTGTTTCACCGTATTCTAGCATGTTGGCTAATTTTGGTCCACTTATTTCCTCACAGTATTGTGTCATTTCCTCAAGTGATCTCGGTGCTTCGAGGAACGTCATATCACAGCCTGCCTCTCGAAATCTACGTAACCTCTCCAAAGCAGCGTCCATTCCCTGAGACTTGAGTGCATCAGTACGCGCCAAAATTAAGGGTCCTGACGAACCATACAAAGCAGCATATTCATCTCGAGCATCACAGGCAGCTTGTATCCTCTGTACAGCCTCTTCGATGGGCACAACTGATTTACCTGCCACATGACCACATCTCTTTGGTTGCACTTGATCTTCCATCATGACACCTGCCATACCGGCACGAGCATAACTCCATATTGTTCGTTTAACGTTGATGGCATTCCCATATCCAGTGTCACCATCTGCGATGCAAGGAATGGGATATTGTTTCCCCATCTCTTTGGCAGCACTCATTAGTCCCTCAGCAACTTGAAGAGCTGATTCTTGCATTTCGTGAGCAGAAACTAGTTGCGTATCAGGATGACCCCTTGCTGCCGATACTCCAAAGCCAGTCATAAACGTAGCTTCGAATCCAGCACGAGCGATCAAACGAGCAGTGATCCCATCATATGCACATGGCAGTAAAAGTGGCATTTCCACTGTCGGATCTTCATATTTCTCCAAAATAGTACGGAGGATATCAGGAGGGGAAACTTGGAGTCCATCTACAGCCAAAACCGAAGAAAACCCAAAAACTAAGAAAGATTCCAATTTCATGATGTGCATTTTATAAGCTGTGAAAGGATTTATTGTAAAAGGAATCTGGAATTCATATGACTGACAATGTTTAAGTTCCTTCCGTCCTTCCACTCTACCTCAACGTTGGATAGACCTGCAAACTCATACATGGTAGATGAGTCATGTAAAACTTGAAGGGAAATGTTTGCTAATGGAATGCTCTGTTCCCTGGAATTGTCAAAATCTAGTATACAGTAAAAAGGAATTGGATTAAGAAAACTGGCACTATTTTAACCTCGGCTTATGTTGTAGGGTTTATGAGTAATCTACAGTAGCATTATACAAAATTCATAAAAAATAATTTAGGAAAATGAGAAAAGAAAGCTACATTATATTTAAGAATTGAATTGTTTTTGGTTCAGCTTTTCACACTACATTGTAGATTACTGAATTGGAAATAAGAAAATTCAATCTCTTTGTATTAAAATGGTTTACATTGCAGCTCGTTTTCTTTTGTGAATGCTTATCATATAATTTATCATCAATCAGCTTGAATAGTTCACAAGAAGACTGAATATACGGATAGCATTCTGCTCTAAGAGTATATACAAATGTAAATTATGATCAAATATAGTTACTTTTACATTACATCTTTTGTGAACTTTCCATTGACCGCATAGTCTCTTTAAACTTATGTGTTAGATTCAACACTTAGCCTCTAGTCTTATGTGATCTTAGATTCACGACTTAGATTCATGAATCGTGAACCTTGATGGATTCCCCTTTGTAACTTGGGAATCTGTAACCATTCCTACCGTATTGATATGACTGTCCTGAAAAGACATTTAATGATCTTCTTCATTTATAAGCAATATTAAGAATCACTAAATTCTCATAAGACAATGCCTTCATTGAATTTGTGGAAGATATAGAAGGAGTGATTAACTATGTTACTTATTCTTGATGAGTAAATATTGCTCTACGGTGAGATATAGAAATAAATCAATGATAAATTAGAATCAATTTTGGGATACTTTTATTCTTCAGTCTTATGTAGTCTTAGATTTTCTCTCTTTGACAGAACTTCTTGACCCTTCTCAAGAGATATTTGCGAACTCTCTTGAAGCATCAGATCTTGTTCCAACCCTTCTTCCCAACTGTTTAGGCAAGTATCTTCAACTTGTTCATAAGAACAAGTTGTTGGTCAATAAGGATAAACTAGATTAGCCTTTAGACTCTTTTGTTAATAGAGAGTTAACTCTATAATTAGATAATTATATATATCATTATTATAGCCGTCCTTAATTGGATACGATGCTGGATTGTATAATGATACTTTCCATGTATAAACAATATCTTCACTAAGTTTAACTAGTGAATCATTTATCATAGTTAAACTTGTGGTAGGTAAGTATCGTTTACTTGTAACTACCCATAGCTAGGTGAGAAAACATAAGAATATTTTGATTTTACTATAGGACGTCTCCTTATACCAGTGCACACGCACACATCTCCCAGCTAAATATTTTAATATTAAACTGTTATTGTTTACAACCTATTATGTTAGGGATTAGCTTCTTGATCCTTCAGTCAAGGTAGGTCAAATAAAAAAATATTGTTTCTAGTATTATTTACTGTGTACTAACAATAACTTGGATGCCTCCAGTATTGGTACACCCACACATCTCTTTCTCTTGGTAACCTATTGTAGTATTGCTAGACTGTGTTGCTTACAACCTATAGTGTTAGGTATTGTCCTAATTAACTTAACTCAAAGGCATGTCATTTGCCCTCATAGTGTTCCTGATAGTCTGTTCATTCTGAGTCTCTCCTGGATGGAGTAAATATTCATGATACCAGGAGAGTACTCTTTGTCTTAAAGACTGATGAATACATATTTTGTCCTAAAGACATATAAGGACATATCCTTCAATGTGCTGCATAGAGTAGTGGGGTTGTGAGAACCCTTTCTCTCTGAGTCCTTTTACTTTCATCTGCTCCTTGAATATTAAGGCAGTATGCATGGGATATTTGATGCTGCTAAATTCTGATTCAGAGAGAAGTGCTGAGACTTCCTCTTCCTGAATCTTTAGGTCATCAATGTCTAGTCTAGATAATGCATCTGCTACAACATTTTTCTTTCCTGGGAGGTATTCAAATGATACTCCATATTTTTCTAAGAGTAAAAGCCAGCGTAAAACACAATCTGAAGCTTTTAACCCATCGAAGGTATTATTATTGTGGTCTGTATAGACCATAATTGGATAACCCAGCAAGATATTTTTAAATTCTTTGCAAGTTTCAATAGTAGATAGCATTCTGTTGTGGTGTATCTCCTTTGGCATTTCTTGGTGCTTTAAATTCATGTGCCAAACAATTGATGTTATACTTGCCCTTAGTATGCGTAACTTCCGTGCAACGTATTGTGAAGTATACTGTAATGGCATCACTACTAGTCCATTTCTTTGTTGCACTATTGTCTTTGGCAATGACTTTATGGATTGCCAATCTTTTGGTTTCTGTGTACTTTACATCTTAAATACTGATTGTACTGAGAAACTTGCTTCATGTTGTATGGAATTGTCCGCATTCAGTTCGATCCTTGTGTCGTAGCTTGTTTGCCGTTTCCCTAAGGTTTTAAGTCATTGATAAGGACCTTCTTCAGCCTTTAAATTTAATCCATGGGCACTCAAGGCAGTTGTAAGGTCAGATATGCTATTTCCCTTTCCAATTACCAAGCAAGTATAAACATAAACACCGAGATGAATAAGTTTTCATCATGCTATTGTGTCCATAAACACGGATCTGATTTGCTTCCCATACATCCAACCTACTTTAAAGCTTTTATAAGCTTCCTGTAAATGTCTCTAGAACTTTAAAATGCACCTTAGATTATCTTTTCGAGGAGAAAATATTCGTTTGGTCATGCCCAGGATTTTCCATATAAATCCTTCCTTCAAATCTCCGGGTAATTGGGGCTTTCAACCCCCGAAATTGTTTCGCAATGAGGTTAATTCTAATGCTCACATCATTGATTACTGTACCAAACTTTCACTGAACATAACGCCTGGAACTTGACTGTAACCGCATGCAACAAGCCTTGCTCCAAAAACATCGATTCCCTTAATTTTGAAAATGTATTCACAACTAATGCCATGTCTTCCTTGAGGTATATCTTCCGCTTTAATTACCGCCAGGCTCTCTTATTACTCATTCCATGAAAATTATTTCTCTCCATTGTTTCGTTTCCCTAGAGCATCGCAATGCTAAGCTTCCTCCAATGCTAATGGTACCTAAACAAATCATTGAATAAAGTGCAACGCTTTACAAACAATATCCTGATTTTTCAAGGTACCCTGATTTTCAAGGAAATTGTCTTCAGCAGTAATTACTCCGAACTTGCCAAAAATCTTAAAATTTGAACTAAACCTTGGCTTGCATCCAAAGAGAATTCCATAAGGGCAATTTGCATTCTTGAAAGTTTCTTAAAATTGGAATATTTTTAAATAGCTTAAATTGCCTGAAACAATTAGACTATACTTATGTTTTTACCCATTCACTTGTGGCCTTCATTCCTAGGAGACCTGTTGATCCTTTTTTATTTGGTATCTCCTCCTTGAATTTCAATTAAGCTCTTTTTCTTCAATTACATTTTTTTCAATTTTCTTCCACAAACATAATCCTAATAATCAGAATGTCTTCTTGATTTCTTGAAGCGTGTCTGCTTCAAAGAAAGATGATGTATTTGTAGTTCTCATTGATCCAGTCATTTGTTGGGTTATTTGATCCTTGTTTTTTTTACATTGTTTTCTCAAAAATTGTTTATGAGTGCAAGATACTGCTATTTTCCATGAAATGTTATCAATTGCCTCACTGTAGGATAGATTGGGAGATACTTATTTAGAATTGTTTTTAGTTTCTCCTCTAAAGTTTTTTCTCAAGCAGCATGTCCAACATTTTTAATCTTGTTTTCTTCATCCTTGATCTTGGTATTCGCTTCTCAAGGGAATTGATTTTTTTCACACACGTTTTTGCTTCAAAATAGAATGAAGTAAATCGATTTAATGGCTATAAATAATAATTGATGGCAAGTTTTCATCGTGGTATACTGCTTACATTCGCCACCTATATGTTATACCATTTCTCACGCTTACTATAATCAACTGTAAAAGCTATACTTCTGCAATATGAAATTGATGTACGCTCACGAGTATCGTATTCGTAATGGAGTTTCCCACATTGAAGTAGACTTATTTTTCAAAGGCACAAGAGATAATATGAAGAACATGACGCAATCCACCACTGAAATTCTTAATCTGAGGTATGGAGTTGAAAATCTTATTACGTCCGAGGAAGAACGATGTCATGATAGCCGCAAACTTCTTCATATTCTTTAAGGTGACAATCGGATACATAGGAGGTAATTCCTTAAGACATAACGGACTGAAGCATCTTTCCGATGCCCATATGATGTATTGTATCTCTACAAGTAAGAGAAAATTCATTGAAACAGCCAACTAAAAATAGCAGAGATTAGTGTTTCCTTTGTTACACTCGGTGATTCAAAACTTTATACATAACAGCGGCAGAAATCGACTAAGGAATTGTTTCAAGATCCTGAATCTGTTATTCGGTTTATTTGTGGCATTGTAATTCTGACACTTCCATTTTCTTCAAGATTGCTATGTTTGATTGCATGTTTACCATGTCTCAAAAGACGTCGTCGTTGCTACGCTCAATTGAATCCAGATCGAACAGTCATTTTTCTGAGCAAGAACAGAATTTACAGCAGGCATCAAATCATGACAATATACAAACTTCATCTACACCTGGCTTTTTATTAGGAGTAAATGATTACAAGTCTCTTGATGTTACGAATCTACCTGATTTCGTCAAAGAACATCAAACAACTTTAACTTTTCCAGAAAAGGCAGGTTTCTTAGCTCTTGTTTTATTGTTTGGCGTTTTAATGTGCATTTATAATCATAGCAATATTGCTAACCATTCTTGCTTTTAAATTTTCATCTTAGTTAATGCTCATGCTCATTTACATCGACAGAGAGGGACCAGGTGCAGGCAATTGCGCAGGTAATCACTGTATCTCTTGGGTCCACGACGGAAGAGCTTTTATTATAAGAAACAAAGATGAATTAGTTCAGACTTTCTTGCCAATTTTTTTTCGACAGTCCAAATTTCCGAGCTTTACAAGAAAGCTTTATCGATGGGGCTTTCGTCAGATTAGCATTTCACAAGACCATGTATCTGGTAGCCGTCGCCAGATGATATTTGGGCACGAATTTTTCCAGCGAGATAATAAGTCTTTGATGTCTCGAATGAGAAGTACTACAGCCGCTGGTACAAGACGAGCGATGCAAGCGATGACTCTGAAGCAACGAGAGAGATCTGAAGCTACCGTAAAGCTTTCAATCCAATCGAAAATAGATGAACATGGAGGAATGCTATCGCTGCAACATCTCACGCCCATCTATCCTGCGCCTGAACGCATTGCAACGACACCCCTTTCCCATCTCAATTCTCAATATTTTTCCATTGGTAATTTATCAAGCACGATAAAATTTCAACAAAATGGTATTTTGCAATATCCATGTCAAGAAGGTCAAAAGACTGCGTTGAATGTTCAAGAACCAGATTCAGCGGAATCGCACCAGCCTAGTTCGACTAGAATAATGAACAAATATGAAGACATTTCGAGGACAGAGGATTCGAAGGTTGGTCAATTTTTGCCGGGTAATAACTCTGAAGCTTCTTTACTACCAAATGTATCAAGCACACGGCTACAGGAACAAGTGACTAATGTTAACGTCGAAAATCAACGGGATTCTGAATCTGATCCAAATGCTTACATGCGAGCAGCTGTCGACTTGCTCTTAAGATATGCATCGTAGTGTTACAATCATAGACATTCATTTTTTCTCTTTACTTTCTAACATTCCATTTCATGTCACACTAAATTCTGTGGGCTTACTCAAAGCCTGACCAAGCTGATTACTACTCTTGTGCGTGTGAGCAAATAACGATCGTGTAAGCACATGTTTGTTTGATTCGCTTTGAAAAGTTCATTTTCATCAAGCCAAATTTCTAACTGGTAATCAATCAACCATGAACAGAAAGCTGATTGAAATATAAAATCATGTAGCTGACTGCTTTCACTGAGATGTTTTCCTGGAATTTTTTAAAATCTCGCATTTGTTGTTGACTCGTTTGTCTACCATCGGAAATTCATAATGAGTGAAGTGATGTTCTACCTTTCATCCTAACATCCTGGTTTAGTTTCACACTTGATAAGATGAATGTCAATCCCAAATGATCTTGATGATCGTTGAGTGAGGCTTATAAACAGGCTATATCACGCCTATTGTACTATTAAGATTTACCTTTTGTCCTAGGATTTCACTTTCAACCCCCATGACCATTTTGTCCGTAAAAAGGTCTCTTGGGTTAGCTTGTTTGTAATACTAGCTCTAAAATACTCAAACAATTCCAACGGCATTGTCATTTGAACTTATTTTTCTTAAAGACAAGCAAATCCCAAACACGATGATACCTTCTGCTTGAATGTTTACGCAGTGTCTTGGCCTTCTTATGCATTCGGGTTGGCCTCCCCCCCTCATATCAAGGCATCTCATCCATTGTAAGGTCCTTTTCAACCTTTCCAAGTCAGCAGTCAAGTGAAACATCGTTCGTATCTGAGGCTTGTCTTCATCTGCAGCTAGTTACATGCCGTCGTGACTGTAAGACATTCACTTGGGCAAGTTTCATGCTCTTTTGTGAGTGTTTCTGTGTCTCTGATTCAAGCCTTTATCCTTTTCCCTGCAATAGTATTTGGAAATTGTGAATATTCACAGGACAAAATCTACATCCTGAACAGATAATTCTTTATTGGGAGATCACACATAAAGTAGCTCTGAAGATTTACTCCCCATGAAATGAAAATGTTTACACTCCACCTTAACGCTCATGCTGCTTGCTCTATAGCACTTCTCTTATTTCCTTCAAAGTTTGGAGCTGTTATAAATGCATGGTTAAGGTGCTTAGGACAAAGTCTAAAGTGTCCATCAATTAAATACTAGGTGTAGACATTTTGCTGACATTTGAACCACTCTTCTTGGATCTTGTACAAGCTGTAGACCCTATCAATAAGTCTTGTGTCATCAAATTTTCTAAGCAGTTGAATAGTGACTTTCATATTTGTAGATAACATTTTGTATAAAGATGTTTTAAATTTACCCGGTTATCTGAACCCAAAGACACATTTTCATTGCTGAGTGTTGATGGAATCAGTTTCCCTGAAACTTCATCATGCTCTCCAAACCGTTTGCTTCCTTAATCACCAATTTGAAGTACTTTCCCAAGCATAATGTCTTAATAATTGCATCCTGGAAATTGGGATCACTTTGATCTTGACGTGAAAACAAACTGGTGACATCATGTAAGACTTGATCAGATAGTTTCAAGCATTACAAAGATTTATGGATGTGTTCAAAAACTTTACACCTAAATGTGACTTAATCAGCTTAAATTAATTTTCAATTCCCAAAGATAAGTTTGGAGAACCCCAAAAAGACACCTTAGATGAAAATTGCTATTATTATCCTCAAAAGTATCGTTGTCTTCATATTTTCATTTCTTAGGAGTTTCGAGTTTATTTAGTTTGGATTTCACCAAAGATGGCAATGATTTAATAATTTTTGGAGCCTTGGAGTCTTTAGAACTTAAAGACCTCCTAGATGTTTGCAAGGATTCTTAGTTCTTCAATCTTGGTTACTTTCTGGGAACCTGCATGGTGACACTTAGGTCATGAGAGACCTCTCTAGTTGATCTTGAACGCATTCTAATGATGGTTTAGGCTTAATATGGGACGTTTCTATTTAAATATGATGACGTTTTCGACTTGAAAGTGACGTATTTGGTTTATATGATGAAGTTTTGGATTTTACAGGCGACTGATCTAACTTAGTAGATGAAGTTTAGACTTAATGCAGGTGAGTTAGGCAGGTAGAAATTGATGAAGTTAGCTTATTACTGTTGAATTAAGGCTTTATGCGTGGGCTTAAGAATGCTAACCGTGGAAGTTGGATGATGTTGACTGAAACTCCTGCTTACAAAAAAACTCTGACTGAAAACAAACTCTAAATGACTAACCGTTGAACTTGGATTGATAGTACACAACTAAGCCTGAGTAGCTACAGGGAGTACAGTATACTAAAACTCTGACTGAAAAAAAAACTAATTGTTGATTTTGGATTGGTAGTACACAACTAAGGCTGAGTAGTTAAAGGGAGTACAGCGTCAATTGAATTTGAGATGGTAGAAGACAAGCGCAGCCTGAGTAGATAAGAAGTACAGCTGTAGTTGAGCATGAAGATTGGTAGAAGCCAAGAGTGACCTTTGATACCTGAAGTACAGTCACAATTGAACTTGACAGAAGAAAGCTCCATAGACACTTCCAATGAAAGAACAGTAAAAGCTGAAGAAGAACCAGAATGCAGGAAGAAGGAATTGGGAGACCAAGCACAGACAATTGCTAATTCTGGTCTGGACCAGATTTCCAAATTTATATACCGCTTGGATGGGCCCCTTGGTGAGGGTAACGTATAGCGGTCAGACTTAAAGTTATGTCTAGACTGGATAGAGTGAAGTCCAGCTCTTGTGACCTTTCAGCAAAGATCCCTCTGAATTCCAATGCCAACTGTTTTACGTGTTTTAGTTCTGGTGTCAGCTCACCAAAAATTGCGAAGTTTTGTCCGAATTTGCGTTTGTTCTATTTTATCGCTCGGGCCTAAGCCTTCACTTCCGCACTATCTAGCATTTATAGTCTGCCTTGCAACAACTTCACTCAATAAGTAAATCCACAAGTGGAAAAGCCTTAAGATGTGGCTTTTAAGGACTTGTTTGTATACCAGGTTCCAAAAAATCCGATAGTTATCCCATCAGTGATTACCAGGCCCGGGGCTTGTGCTTTCACGAGGGATTTGACGTTTACTCCTCCACTCTGTGACTACTCCTGTAGCTCTTCAACATGGGATTCATATAGTTTTCTTCTGCCCATGAGCTGCGAGCTTCAATGAGGAATGTACATTCAAAATTCTTGATTTATGCTCAGACCAAGTATTAAGGAGTTTCTTGCTTCTCCCGCAATGCGCTTTAAGGTAAGATTATAGGAGTTTTTTGCTTCTCCTGCAAAATGCATTTAGTGAAATTGTTCCCAGCTTGCTATTCTTCTGTAGCTATGCCACTACAATGTTGTTGAGTTTTCTTGTCATGTTTTATAGCGTTCTCTTACATCTTCAAATCATGTTGCCCGTTTACTCTCCAATTCAAAATCAATGTATATTGGAGAGAATGCATAGACAGCCGCTTATCATCTTTATGAATACTGTTACTTGTTTTAATGCCGCGATTAATTAATGTATAGGATCACATCTACCTTCCTTCCCTCTGCTTTGATGGCTACTCATACATTATGCTTTCACATTTGGTTACGGCAAAGTAAAGCTGGCAAAGTAATTCAACACTACCCGCACATCACTACCTCTTTAGGGTTTATGAACATTCGGTTTCTTCTCCATGCGGAAATATCTTGTATGTTGCTCAAACGATCGCTTCCCTTTTTGGTAGTTTTTCAGCAGTATCCGCTATGTCCTTTTACTATACGGCTTGGAAGCCTGATTATTGGCATCAAACACTAAGGGGACAGGAACCATGTCACAGATTCCTAGTCCTTACTCAAATAGAGGTGAATATCTGAAGTCCTTGATAAAGGACCTCTTCTTGGCGCCAATAGCTGAAGTCCTTGATTAAGTACCTCTTCTTGACGCCTCTTGATGTGTAATATACTATCTGCACTTTTTTTTATTATTTCATGGAGTGACGATAAGCATCCATTATTATTTTCTCTTTGCGTAGCATAACTGTTCTGACCCCCCCCCCCCCCCCCCACTATCTGATTAAGAACGTGTTCATCTAGATGGACAAAGTATTGATTTATATCCGCCTTATGTTTCTTAAGCATCCCATGAAATATCTTTATGACTTAATCTTCAGATGCTTTTTCCTTTTCTTAGCTGATGTCTAGGTTTTATTACAACAAATGTAATTATACGGACAAGTCACTTATCATTGAAATAATTACGGATTTTCCCTGATTGGACTTCCTGGTACTGTTCCTGTGAGGTTACATGAGTCAGTGCGCTCGTGAGCATTCATGGGATTATGACAGCGCTCATTTCAGGTGTGCTCTATATTTCCACAAGCGTCTATGAGATATTTGCATCTAGTTTTGTGGTCATAACTAATAGCCGACTACTTTGCTGATGCGGTTCTACAGTATGATTTTTGTCCTTGGAGGCTTGCTAAATAGGGTATATTGATTCCTCAAAGAGGAGAACACAAACATGATTTTTACTCAAGATAAAATTCTGGCAATGCATCACTTTCCATTATCATTTTTTATTCTTTCTCAATTGAAGGCGAGGAATATAACCCGAATATAAGCATAGGGAAATATATCATAAGTGTGGAGATACAACACAAAATGTTTGTTGGCTTGGTTGGTTGTACGTGATAAAGTGAATTTTTCAAAGTGACACTGGGTTTGACAAAACGAAGATTGGATGAGAATAAAAAAACTTAAACGAAATGAATGTCTCAAACTCTTCCGATTACGGTGTTGTTTCATCTATGAATTATTTGGATCTAAAGTAAATGTGATCCTTTGCACCCTTCTTGTGTTGTATCTATCAATTTTTTGCGAAATTGTCGTAAATTCGAACGACGAATATCACGAGATGGAATTTAGGCTGAATACGTACGATCCAAGTTTGTATCCTGTGCTCAAGAGTTACAGCAATAGATCCAAGCTAATGATTGCATTGATAACTGGTCAGTTGGAGCCAATTGGAGAGGGGAAACACATCTTGTACGACGGCATTGTTGGATCTGCTTTTATGGAGCTTGTACTTATATACCATGTCAATGGAATAAATGACCTAAAGCAACTTCAACGCGTTCAGATATGGATTGTGGACTATGTACGAGTGGAAGATTCGCTCAACTTGCGAAAGGATGATTTTTTCATCTCTATCCTTCAATTTGCTTCGATACCAGTACTGTTAATTGATTTTCATGACGATCCTAAACCCATCTCCTCGAAACACCTACCGTTGGCTAACCCGAATTTGCGTTACGCTAAGCGTTCGATTGTCGAGGGCAGAAACATCAAGAAAAATGGAAGTCCTAGATTGGGGCACATTCAAAAAAATTACGGAACAGCCGGTGGACCTACAATTCACATCCCCTATTGTGTTCGTAATGACATCGTAGGAGAAGTATTTCATCAGAGGGGACTCAATTCCAGCATTGACTTTGGCACGATAGATGTTTGTCACTTCTGGAATGCGAATGATACGGCATACTTTTCGACTTACCGAAGTAAGGTTTCATTACTAATCGATAGTTTGGATAGCAAAGTTTTCGTTAGAGGTCATCCAATATCCACCATTACGGACATAAAGGGATTAAATGCACACGCTGGAAGATGGACTGCAGATCCAAGTTATGTTGCTGCGCTTCTACGATGCAAAATCGCAGTCGTGACACAGCGTGATCGTTGGGAGGACTCTTATAGGTTAATGGAGGCCATGGCGGCGGGAGTGATGGTTATTTCTGACCGAATGCTTGCACCACCGAAAGGTATTATCGATGGAATCCACCTTCGCTACTTTTCATCAATATCTGAATTGAAGATGTTGATTATTCACTATTTGTTGAATGGCAAAGAGAGGACCAAGGTGGCGAAAGCTGGCCACACCTTAGTTATGAGCCAACATCGATCATGGCACCGTATGGAGGAACTTATCTTTGGAGCGCCGCTAACCAAGAGAAGTAGTTCTATTTTTCCACCTCAGCAGCGCCTAGACTGAAATTGCTATGCATAAACCAAATTAGAAAATTCGGAAAGGCTTTATTTCGAACTTGGTACTTTGAATCGGTCTCCTGGCAGCAGCTAGCATCAGACCTATCCTGCTAATATGAATCATTCATTCTTCCTTACTTGTTGCGTTATTCTGAAGAATGAAATAATATTATTTTTATCTTGCTAGAAGTCTAAACCTTATCAGCATTTGTTGTTCCAAACCTTAAAATACCACGCATAGCAGTCGCATGTGACCTCATTAAGCTTCAAGAGAAACATACGTCTTACTTGAAGGATACTAGCTACAGCAATGCACCTATCTTAGAGGGTGCAATTAAAAGGAATGAAATGGATTGTAGGTGAAAGTCATACAGATGGCTCAAGGAAGTCCTGCTATGAAATAAGATTTAAAGCATTTCAAATGACTTTTCCTTTTATGCCGGTAAGGCAAAGGCCCAGTCATCCTCAGCTAACATAACACATTCACCAATAAACCGCTCGAGTTGCTTGTTTATTATATTTTACGAGATGCTATGGTCAAATTAACACGTCGTGCATTGCCAATAGCGACTTATCACTCGGCAAAACTTTATTCTCAATAAATGTGAAGACTAAACCTGCGCAATTATGAGGTATCGTAATCCTTTCAATTAGAACAATTCAAATGGTTAGCAAAACACTTTAATGAGATTAATTAAAGTTCAAATTAAAAACTTTATTTCCCATTTTCATATTATTGGAATAAGATTAAGCATAGTCCGCTTCACGTGTTCTTTGACTCCGATATCTTGGCAACCTTTGGAATAAGATATAAGACTTTGAAGAAATCCTCGATGAGTCACTAATTGCTTATGCGTTGTACGTGTAGCCGCAAGATTCAGAAGGGCTTTAATTGCATATTCCCTGACGGAGGAGGTTTGTGCACGTGAATGTCCTACGAGTGACTGTAAAACGGGTTCTGACAATAACGCATTGCATAGACTCTCATCCCGAGAAAGAATCTCAATTGCACAAGTAATAGACTCTTTTGCCGCCGTAGATGAATAAGGAGACGAAAGGCCACAGCTGGCTACTATGTCTAAAAATTCTCCTTTCTCGATTATGGCATTACGATTTTCAGGATTTTGAACTTGTTCATGAAAAGCATAGGCTACTGCAGCTAAATGCGGACCTTTTGCCATTTCCATCAAAGTTTCTAGTATATCATTGTACATCGACACATCAGAACATACCTTTCCGACACAGAATGTATACGCTACAGTGGCTTCATCCCTTACACCGATGTTCTTGTCTTTCAGCGCAGCATCGCGAAGTCTGTCAAGAATGTCTGTGGACTGAACTAGCAATGGGACTATTCTGTCTCGAGCAATGAGCCGCAAGGCGCGCGCACTCCTTCGCCTGACCACTTCGTCGTCCGATTTAGTCAAAAGGTGGAGTAGCATTGTGAGAATAACTCCATCTCCGTGGAAAAGAAGTAGCATGCATGAATTATAATCAAGAGATAGATTGCCAAGTGTGGATACCACATTTCTCAGTGTTTTCACATTTTGAGATTCGCGAGTACAAAGCTGAACTAAGACATTTAGAACACTGAAATGCTCTGCCATTGCTAAACGATTTGTTGGATGTAATGATAGATTTCGGAAACTTGCCGAAATTTTTTCCGAAGAGAGTTCTGAGAGATTGGAAATTCTTAGACTTGAAACCAATCTACTTACATGCTCCAAAAGGAGAGATCTATATTCCTCTGCAAAGTGTGAGATATTGTGAATGACACTTGTGGTATCATCTTTGACAAAGCTAGGAAGTCCATCATGTTCAAATGAGAAGGATATCACGTTCACGAAATCGGACGATTGGATTATTTTTATGGCTCCCTCTGGAGAGGCAGAGAACATTTTCCAAATCGATAGAACTCTGGAATCGATGTTTATCCTTTTCCAGGCTCTTTCCAACAAACGGAGAAGTTCGTTCCCTATCTGAGCAAAAGTATCGATCCTAATAAGATCTCTACATTTCACCAGCGAAGAATCTATGGTCTGACAAACCAAGGCTATTTGATCTGATTCAGATTCAACAAGTACCGAACGATTCAAAACGAATCCCAATTGAAGGCATAAGGCCTGAATTAATCCAGACTGAACGAGAATTGTAACATCTGACAGCGATAAGATTTCATTGAAAATTCGACATCGTTGAAAAGAGGTTACTGCGCGGAAAACCTCCTCTATCACATTTTTAGAACAACACGTGGCTTCTCGAGATCTTTTGTAAGTCATGGAAAAATAAAAATGGGAAAAAGGTGAGAGGAAAGTTTGTTCATGTGAAATCCCTGATTTTGAAGCAACGGATTAAAACGTCCAATTCTGCAAAGTACTAGTAACTTAACTCTAGTTTTCATCCTATTACCCAAACCACACCAATAAAGTTAACATCAGCCGATTCCTGCGAATTGTCAATAGCGTTTCTGGCTTTCGGACGAAATTTGATCTTTCGTTAGTTCGGAAAATCGTTAGCGATTTGGGTAAGCACAAGTTCCGACACGCCTTCCCAATTATCTACATGTTAGTATCTAGCTGAGACCATTTCTGCTTTCAAACTAAGAAGATGTTATAACAGTTCTAAGGTAATAATTATGGGTATGTCACCCGCCCTGCCCTCCCTATCAAGTAAATCTTCAGATATTATGCAAGATTTAGAAGTTCTTGGACATTTGTGGGCTTGGTTGCAGAACCCATATATTACTAGAGGAAGAAGCAACATATCTGCGCTTGAAAAAGTTGGCATACTTTTTTCTATTACCAATTGTGCTAGAGAATTGTATGCCAATTACAACAATTCTTGGACTCAATGTTGCAGTAACGAAGAAATTACACATTTGTTAAAGAAAACGCTACAAATATCCATGGTCAAGAGGATGACAATGATACTACCAATACGATGCACCAAGCTATTAAAACTTTTGAAAAGCTTGATGATACTTTTAAAGAAGTGCCCATGAACGATCTCCAAAATTATCATCCGATATCAATGAAAACTGAATAAACTATCATTTCCATTGCAAAGTGCTATTACATTGAAAATTCTGTAATCGATCATGTTTTGATTTCTACTGCTTTCTCAATAACGTGGAACAATGATCTTTCATGTCTTGAAAGCATTGAACAACCAGGAAAGAAACTCAGTATTCTTGAATACAAGGAACAATGATGCTCTAAGCTGCTCTAAGAGTTTATACACATTGTAAATTATGATCTAAAAGGATATTTTTATCCTAGATCTCTTGTGAATCAATTTCAACATGTTTCCTTGACCACGTAGTCTCTTTAGCTTACGTGTTAGATTCAACACTTAACATTTAGACTTTGTGATCTTAGATTCACAACTTAGATTCATCAATTGTTATACTTGATAGATTCCTGTTTGTTATCTAGGAATCTGTATTAGTTATTCCTACCGTATTGATATGACGGTCCTGAAAAGATATTAAATGATCTTCTTCATTTAAAAGCAAAATTAAGCATCACTAAATCCATATAAGACTATGTCTTAATTGAATTTGTGGAAGGTATAGAAAGAATGGACACCTATGTGACCTGTTCTAGTTTTGGATGAGTAAATACAAGAATATTAATTCTACTATTATTTACTATGTACTAACAATAACTTTGGATGTCTCCAGTATCGGTACACACACACATCTCTTAGCCTTAGTAATTTATTATAGTATTCTTAGACTGTATTGCTTACAACCTATAGTGTTAGGTATTATCTTAATGAACTTAATTCAAGGTATGTCATTCGCCCCCTAAGATTATACATAACCTGGGGGTTTTATTGGAAAGGTGAGATTTGGCGGATATTAACTCGCTTAGTTGCAATTCCTTTTTGAATCTGGACTGTGCCATTATTATATACCTGCGTTACTGGGTATGGTCCAGTACGAGGTGTTGAGAGTTTCTGAAGTATTCCGGGTGTCTCTAATAGAACTTGGTCTCCAACCTTATATTCATGAGGAATTTGAATTTGTTTTCTTTTTTATTGGACTTATTGATAATGTCCTGCTTTCTTTTTGGATTCTATCCCAATTTGCCTTGAATGCAATATTGTGAATCATATCTCTGCCAAACACCAACTGACAAGGTGTTGCCTGTAGTGTTGTATGGTAGGTACTTCTAATAGCCCAGGCAGTAGATTGGAGGAAGTACTCAAAAGGATCATCTTCTTCTAAGTTTTTTTTATCTGAGCATATTATTGACAACCTTGTGGACTCGCTCAATGATTGCATTTGCTTGAGGATT
>CAAAJI010000017.1:428497-445888 GCA_900642245.1 Fragilaria radians
GTTCAGTACGAGTCTGTAATGGATGAAGTAAGTATTCAGGATACCAGGAGAGTACTCTTTGTCTTAAAGAATGAGGAATATATATTTTATCCTTTAAACATAGAAGGTCATAGCCTTCAATGTGGTGCATAGAGTGGTGGGGATTGAAATAACCCTTTTTCTCTGAGTCCTTGGACTTTCATCTGCTCCTTAAAAATTAAAGCAGTATGCATGGGAAATTTGATGTTGCTAAATTCTGATTCAGAGAGAAATGCTAAGACTTCCTCTTCCTGAATCTTTAGATCATCAAAGTCTAGTCTAGATAATGCATCTGCTACAACAGTTTTCTTTCCTGGGAGGTATTCAAATGATGCTCCATATTTTTCTAAGAGTAAAAGCCAGAGTAACACACGATCTGAAGCTTTTAACCCATTGAAGGTATTATTTTTATGGTCTGTAAAGACTATAATTGGATATCCCAACAAGATCTTTTTATATTCTTTGCAGGTTTCAATAGTGGATAGCAACTCACGTTCTGTTGTGGTGTATCGTTTTTGGGCTGCATTAAGCTTACCTGAAGAAAGCCATATGATGGGCTTTTTATCCTGCATAATTACTGCTCCCAGCTGATGATCAGATGCATCAGTGTATATGTGGAATGGCTTATCAAAATCTGGGTATGCTAGAAGCACCTCAGTCTCAATAACCTTTTTGATTTTGTCAAATGCTTGTTGATGGCTTGGGAGCCATTCAAATCTAACATTGCTTGATGTGAGACTAGTCAAAGGAGCTAGTAACTCACTTCTGCAAAACCACATGTTGCGATAGTAGTTGACTATGCCAATAAAGCGGCGTAGCTCTTTCCTTGTTTTTGGAGCCTTAATCTTAAGAATGGCCTTTCCGGGTAATCCAGTAACCCAGATATTCAATCTGTTCAGCAAAGAAGTTTGATTTGGATGCATTGACTCTCATACCAGCAGTTGAGAGTCTTGCTAGTACCATCTCTAACTTAGTCAGGTGGTCTGCAAAGTTGCTATTTGTTAGAATTAACAAATCATCCAGATATGTCTTAACATATTCCAAATCTTGGGTCAGTTTTGACATGACATTTTGGAAAACGTCTGGGGCAATTTTGATGCCCATGGGTAAGCGTTTGTACTTATATTTTCCCCAAGGAAATATATTTGTAAAAAGCTTTTGGGCATCCGTTTCCAATTTGATATGGTAGTACCCCATGTTCAAATCTAGAGCCGTGGCAAAGGTAAATCCTTCCATGGATCTGATCATGTCCCCCATTTTTGGTATTGGGAATGGATGACGTTGAAGTAATGAATTGAGTTTTCTGAAATCAGAAACAACACTTATAGTTCCGTTCTTCTTGGCAGTTGCACATGGTGGTAATGCCCATTCCGAAGTATAATCTTCTTCAAGGACTCCAATGTCCACTAATCTTTCAATTTCCTTGCGCAGTTGCTGCTCTACTGATCTAGGAACAGTATAAAGCCGAGCGTGTTACTGGCTTAGATCCCGGATCTATCAAGTTTAGACTTATGGGAGACATGTTACTTGGAGTAATTGTCATTGTTCCTCTTCATTGAGGTTTTCACAAGCCTTGGTGACTTCTTCCAGAATTGCAGGTTTATATTCTGCATCTAGAATCTTGGTGGAACGAGAAATCTCAACCATAAGACTCTGAGGTTCATTTGCAGTCAAATAAATCTCAGTAATGGCCTTTTGAGAATTCAGAGAGCCTCTGTCTTTCATTGGGATTGTATCAGTGTCCCATGTAACCGTTTTATCATTGAAATTGAGTAAAATACCTAATTTTCCAAGAAGATCCCGGCCAATGGTCATTCCATATGTGTCCGATGGCATGGATCGGTCATGAACATGAAACTTCCAAATAATCTGTTTCTTGAGATTGAATTCTGGAAGCACAAAGCTTACCAATCCAGTTTTATCAGTTGTAAACTGACCATTCATTGTACTCCAAGTGGTTTTATTCTCTGTATTTTGTCTGATAATATCCTTGGATGCATAAGACTCAAGAGTTATGCTCCTACTAGAACCGGTATCAGCCACTGCTTTAAGCACATGTTCCTCATGGTTGACCTTGAGGGTCACCACTAATTGTGGTTGGGTGAGAATTTTCAACTAGTTTTATACTAGTTCTACTGATAGTAGGGGGAAATAGAAAATACTCCTCCATTTCATCACTACTATTAGTTAGATTAATCTCAGTTGAGAGTAGGGACTCCGCCTTCCTCTTTTTGGGATTCTCTACCTTTTTGCAGGCTTTAACTGTTTTTCAAGGGAGTTAATCTTTTCAAAAAGAAAGGATAAGGCCGTTTTTCCCGGAACAGCCTTGGACCCATGTTGGGCCTTTTTGTGCTGTTGGCCTTTGCAATTTCTCTGTAATCGGCCGTGTTGTGGTTATTTTTGTCACAATAATAACACCACATTTACGCTCTTAAGACGTCTTGGAATCGCAATGACATTAGGGCTGGAGCCAACACAGCATTGTAAATGATGAAGATGACAGCAATTCAAAACCAGCACAGAACCTAATCAATCAAGAGGGTGATGATGATAACAAAGAAAAAAGGCGAAAAGGGCAGTAAGTAAAGATACTGAGTACATAGGTTGGTCAATAATCACAAATTTGGATTTTTTAGAGCTTTCTTGGAATTCCTTTATACCTGCAAGTTCATTACCGCTTTTCTTACGTGAATTTTCTTACTCGTTCCTTCTTCAATGGCCATAACTTCAAAAAACCTTTTTGGTGATGGCATTACAAATCGGTCTTGTAACTAAAGATGGAAAATTATATCCTTGGGTCAAAAACACAACCTTGTTCTAGTGAAATAGCGGATGTCAACCCAGACAGAGCAGCATGCACAAATTTTAGATTACGAGACAACTTCCTTGAAGCAAAATAAAATAAGAAAGCACTCTAGCTTTAACTTAAATTCTGTCCCAAAGTTTCCCTGTTGCAACGTTTTTCCGTTGAATCGAGATGCTGTTTTGCCGATTTTTGAGGGATGACTTTATATATTTATATTTTGTATCACAATGTAACATTTATATGGAGTTATATACATTTTTTTAGAGGTGAAATTTTTATTGAAGTTTAAACACGTATGAAAAATGAACAACTAAATGGAAACATGCAGTAGATGATTCAGACCGCACACAGCATCATTTAAGATCGATGCGATGGGAGTCGAATTTTAAAAATGGAATCTCAAGATTCGCAGTATTGCTTCTCCACTTACACAATGTAACAGCATATGGGTTAGTTTTGATAGCCTTACAATTCCAAGAGGAGGCTACAGCTGCTTCATCTGCGATAGCCATTTTCCGAGCAAATACTTTGGCATAGATGGTGTTTGTTTCGGAAATCAATTTCAATTTTTCAGCTAGCACACCAAATGGCAATGCCTTGTATCGCCCTTGGGCTTTTAGAACGAGTTCAATAGAGCGTTGCTGAAGTTCTTTCCGCTTTTGTCTTTCATCGTCATTGACCCATTTCTCGAGACCCCGACATGATTCGCCACACTTAGTCCACAACATCAGCTTTAGTTGAATTTTATCCATTTCTACATCATTTAAGTTACACTTATCATTGAATATTTGGGTGGATCCTTTCAGGAGATGTGATCTTCCAGATAGGTGTAATTCTTTCGATAAAATCTTGCAATTGGTTTTCATAATTTTGAAATCGCCGTCAGAATACCATGTCACGTGGCCCTCATATTGAGATATGCAGGGAGTATTCATCGCTTCATAAACTGCAGTGATCAGAAAGTTTTCTTGAAATCTCACTCTCTTCATCATTCTCTACGTTGCTGTTCTCCGAATTTAGATTTTTTATATTCTCAAAGAAATCAACGCGGAAATCACGGGATTGCATCATTTTTCTCGATTTCCAGCTCAGGTCTAAAGTTAAGAAAACCGGATCACAAGAACAATAATTGGTTTTGTGCACCTCTTTAAGTAGAAAATTTGTGCCCATAGTCTTCTGAAGTTGAATTTTGAAGTCAGTCATTCGTTGCCGCTTTTTTATTCAAGTATAGTATTCAATTAGTGCGTTCAAAAGGAATCGGTCAATTTAGTAACATCAGATTTGTGTTATACAAGTCAGATTTGAGTCAGAAAGCAATGTTTTTCCACATCCGCTATGTGCCATAAAAAATTGATTTGATGATACTGAGATGTGCAATCCCAAGAATGATCGAAATGTTTTGTTAGCGTAAACATTAATTGCCCGCCCGGTTTCTCGGGTGTAAGGGAAAATAGTGTGTTTCGTTAACCAATGTAAAAATCTGAATGGACTAATGAAAAGCATAAATGCCCTTCATTAAGGGAAGTGATTTGTTGATGTTAGCATTGACTTGGGGATAGAAATCTTTCTGAATCTAAAATCCGTATGGAGAACCAGGGAATGTAAGCTGGGGAAATTGTTGATGTTTCGTAAGCGTGGAATATTCTCTTGTTAAGGATAAACAGAATTCTTTTTCGCACTTACACGTTCTATCACGATCCTCTCACAGCTGCATTAGGATATTTCTCCCAGTTGTGGTTGCGACAGCCAAGTTGTTAATGAAATCATGAATGAGCTGAAAGCACGGCAAATTAGACGAGGTGATAGCGTCCAAACCAAGCAACCCGAACAAACGTTGGAGCGTCTTGATGAAATTGAATCCAAGCTTGATAAAATCATAGACTATTTACAGATTCAGCGATCATGAAGCCGATGATTTGATCCTTATTCACTGATGTAAAGAATATCCTCAACTTCAAATTTGAGGTAGTACTTAAATCCTAATTCGTCCTTAAAAATCATCTGGATGGCACTCAAGATCCTGGAGCAGAAGACCCTAGTCAAGATGGAAAGGCATAGTACAGATTTACATATATGGCTCAGCTTGCATGAAAGAGTAGAAACAAGTTTTTGTAAACAATATAATCTTTTTGGTTCTAAACCTCTGTATTTCAATGCAGTCAACTGAAATTGGTTTACCTTGTCTTAACCTGGAAGATGTAGGTAAGTGAAATAGATAAAAATGTAGAGATTAGAATAAAAATTATAAAGCAAAGAATATTAAGTTTAGACTAAACCTTCTCTTGGTAAAACTTGTTGTTTTAATTAACTGTTTATCTTTAACATGATTAGTCTCGTGTCCTAGTCTTGATAGGATTCATTTTATGTCATTTGCTTCTTCTAACGGTGCCATTACGTACGGAACGCATCTGTGTATAGACACGAGCTGAAAGTACATACCCTTTCGTATCATAAGGGTGCCATTGGAATGAACTCGTACTATTTGGTACGGTCCGTCTCGTTTTGGTCTTAACTTGTGTTGGCGTATCCCGCTGTCAAGCAATACTTGCTCAATGACCTTTTCTTTACTTTTCTTTGTGTGCATTGGCCTCTGAGGCATCTTGTTAGATAAATCAAAGGGCATTTCTCTTCCAAACAAAATTTGTCCTGGTGTAGCATTTAGTATACCGTGTACAGCGCAAAGCCCAGTCGAAATTAGCTAATTTTTGCGACCATGAATCTTGATAATCAAAAGCGTAGTCTTCGAGTTCATAAGATCGTAGCATGCTCCCTAAAATTTGGTGAAGGGTTTTACCAGCTGTTGTGATTTTATCCCATTGGAGTGTAAGAGTTATTGAAACTCTTTACCTAGGAATTCATTTCCATTGTCCCCAGTGCCCCTCTCTGAGTGTGGGTAACAACAAAACCATGTTTTGCAGTTCCTTTGGATGTTTTTTCCCAGATTTCATCTACTTCAAACCAGCCAGTTGCTAGATCACGCATGATGATTGTTTGTAAAGAAAATTCCTTTTCAAATTTTGTTTTCGCTGCGTAAGGCCCAATTAAGTCAACACAGATTTTGTCTCAAGGGTTTGATCAATATCTTTTGAAGATAGACATCCTTATTTCTTACATGGATTTTTGCACCTTTGACATACACCATTGCAGAGCCCTGACCAAATCAGATGTGAACGTATTGTTCTTTCTGTTCGTTGAATACCTGGATGCTGTAAGGCAGTGTGGTACCAACTGGATATTGGCTTCCTAAGTGCTTTAGGAATGATGATGTTCAGCTATAATTTGAGTATTCAATTGATAGTCTAAATCTTATAGACTCTTATCATCCAAGTTTTCATAAAGCTCAGCTATTTGCTTGGAGCTAGCAGTTGTTGATAACACTTCAGTGTCTAATCTGCTTAGAGCACCAGTTACTACATAGCATGGACCTCTGATCTACTCTATAGTTGGACTAAATTCTTCAATTGTCCAGTGTCATCTTTGTACGCACGGAGCTTTAAACACTGTATTCAATCTTAATAAATTTTCATTGTCCATATAGAACTTTGAGCATAGTTCTGAACTCATTTAGAGTTTCAACTATAGATATTGTTATTATTACGCTGTGTGTCAGTAGGCTTTCTACTGTAAAGCGCTAAAGGGTGTCTCTCTTGGCTTCTATCTAGTCATAGTTGTTAATCTGAGGCATCAGTATGTATGTCAAAGACTTTATTAAAGTCAGGGAATTTAAGTAAGGCATTTTCTGTAATGACCTTTTTAACATCCTGGAGGGTATTTTTTTAGCTTTGTTAAAGGTGTGAGTAGATGTGATCTTTGCTTCCACATATCACGGAAGTTGTTAACAAGAGCCAAGAATGAGTGCAATTGCTTTAAGGTCTTAGGCGCCTTGAGCTGTAATGTTGCTTCCACCTTGGAAAGAAGTGTGCAAATTCTGGCTGTCGTAACCAGAAAGCCTAAGCATTCAAACTCTTGTGTAGAAGGAGGACATTTTTCAATGTTTTTACAATTGCTGTGTCCAGCATACTTAAAGCTTGTTCTAAGTTTAAAGGTGTTCTTGGTAAGAACCCTTCATCTAGATATGCTCTCACAAAGTCAAGTCCAACCACCAGTTGGGATATTTTGCTTTGAAAATATCAGGGGAGCTAGCAACTCCCATGGATAATAGCAAGTAGGAGTATGTCCCCCAACAAAAGACAAGTATGCATAGCTTTTGAGACTCACCCATGGTTAGGTCAATGGACGTTGCATGTTTGAGTGAAGGAATCAGCCAGTACGGAATGCTGATAAATTAATTATAAATGTTAACTCGAGGGTTACATAACCAGCTGTAGCTAGTGCTCCAGGGGCGGTTCCATTCCGTCTTACGGCAGTAGCTTTGACATGGCACCGAGTTCTGGGGTTCGAAAATAGCCCTTCCCCAATGTTGTGTGGTGTGTGCGTAATACGAATACATAGTGTTGTTGGAATAAGTGGAACAAATGATCGGAGAAAAGACATTACTCAGGAGCAACGTAAAATCGTGAATGCCCGAGGCGAAAAGCCTGCAGGCCTGATTAATGGTGGGAATTTCCACTTTTTCCCCTTTTAAGCGAATAGCAAAAAAATAAAGTCGAAAGTGTATTTATTTTTTATACTTTAAACTGGTTCAAAAAACCTTCAATATGCTTTAGTTCTTTCCTTTGCTTGACAGGAAGTACCCCTCCAAGGTTGAGATTGCTCAGCCTGGTTAAATACTCGTCTTTTCCCAGCCGATTACAGAAAAATCGGACTCAACAGTTGAAAGTGCTTGGAGACCTTGTGGCCAATCCCCATCCAAAAGGAACTAACATTGGGTAATCCTTGTAAAATAATTTCCACTGTTCAGCAAAAAATTTGTTTTGGAAGCTTCTTGTACAATTCGTTTAACATTTTTATCTGCCTGATATTTCTTCAGAAAATTGCAAGGGAATATTGCATTTTGTTTACAAATGTACCTGTGTTGGTAGTCGAATAGACTTCTTTTGATTGCCTCTGGGATTAAAAACATTGATCTGGCAGACTATTTCTTTAGATAATACTGTTACTACACCCTGTGTCTATTTCGACTATATTTAGTATAATTGTTTGACTATTGTCATCACTACTAAGCTTAATGGCTATGGTTACTTCTAGTAATGAGCCAGTAGTATTCAAGGTGTTAGCGTCAGTTGGCATAATATTCATATGGGGTTTGTGCTCTACGGTGAGATATAGAAAGTAGACACAGATAAATTACAACCTATTTTTTGCTTATTATGTTAGTCTTGTCTAAGAGATCTTGTTCTAAGTTTTTTCCCAACTGTTTAGGCAAGTTGCTTCAACCTTGTCCATATGGACAAGTTGGCTAACCATAAGGATAAGTTAGTTTAGACCTTCAACTCTTTATAATTAAAGAGTTGCCTTATATTTTAGATCATTACTTAGATCATTGCTATAACCGTCTTACGTTTGATCCGGTCCTGGATTATATAATAATGCTCTCCATTTATAAGCAATAGTTATATGCCTCACTAAGTTAATCATAGTAAACTTGTGCTCAGTACAGAATAGAATAGTTTACTTGTACCTATCCATAGGTGGATGAGTAAAAATAAGGATATGATGATCCTACTACAATTTACCTTGCACTAACGGTACAGGACGTCTCCATACACCGGTACACACACACATCTCTTAGTATGAAATTTTGTTATTAAACTGTTATTGCTTTCAACCTATTGCGTTAGGGATTTGCTTCTTGATCCTAGTCAAGGCAGGTCAGTTTGGACGTACCTCCAGATTCATATCATCAATGAAATCTTGCATTTCTGGAATACCAGCAAGATACTCAAAATCCTTAGACATGTCATCATCCAGCTGAATGACATTGTTTTCCTGGGACTCATTTTTGAGCTTGGCCCGTTTTGTGTTGCTGCAATGACCCTAGCCTTGATACAACATTTAGCTTCATCGTGGCCAGTATTTCCACAGAAAGCACATTTGGAAAAGGGTTTCTTTTGATCAGACCCTTAAAAAGCATTATTTTTAGCAAATTTACTAGGTTTACTTTCTGAGCGTTGATGCGCATTTTTTGCTAGTCATGTGTATGCAGATGTAAGGATTGAAGTTTTGTTCATTGTTTATGTTGTCAATGTAGATTTTTCAGATTGGAGAAGATTCCACAAGTAAGTGTTAACAAGACGTCTTAAGCTGGAAGATGTAGGTAAGTTAAAAAGAGAAACATGTAGAGATTAGATATAAAATTTATAACATACAGAATATTAGTTCTAGAACTTAGCCTTCTCTTAAAAGAATTACCTTCTCTTTGAATTTTACTAAAGAGCGTTGTGATTTGTTACTTTAACCTACTATTTGTCTTTAACAAGATTAGTCTGGTGTCCTAAGCTTGACAGCATTCAGTCAAAACCTGTGCGTGACTCCTATATACACTTGACTGATCGACTTACTTGTACAGTCTTTGATTGTTTGGTAAGGGCAATAACGTTTTTCGCTATGTCTCAACGCTCTTAATATAATTCTCCGTAGGTAATTCAAAAAATGCATATAAATGCTTTACAAATATGTGGGGACATTCATCGAATAAAGCCATAATTAACCGACACCATTGGTAAGCCAAATCCAAGCTTAATTGGTAACAAACTTACGATATTCACGAAGTGTAGCATGACCTTGTTTTTTTTTCGTATGCAACAAGAAGTCTTTTGAAAGGCGGCTGCTCAGGTAATCCACGACAACATAGATTTTCATAGATCGGATAACTTTCAATAACAACATATCCTGACGACTGAATATCTTCTGGCCTACTAGACACATTTTCAATCAGTATGGCTCAACATGATCCATTATTCTTTGATCCAAATTGCGCTCTAACAGTGGAAGAGAAGATTGCAAAAATGGCGACAGAAAAGGAGCGACGAGATGCAGCTGCGTGGACTATTTTGCCTCGCCTCTTCGAAGTTTGGGGTAAGTGAAAAGCAAGAAAAAAAGGTTGGAGGTTCTTAAATCTAAGGATGAAAGCTCATATTAATGTTTCTTAGATTCTGATGGGAGTGGCGAACTCGACAAAAATGAGGTGTTTATGGGTGTGGAGCAATACTGTGAAGCGAGAGGCCTGAGCTTTGATTCAAGGGTTATATCACGACTTTGGAAAGAAGTTGATGACAATGGCGATGGAGTTCTGGACAGACAAGAATTTTCGGTATTCTTGTCACGATATTGTGAAGCCATAGGTATTGCTTTGGATGATTTGGCATTTGTTGTTCTGGAACAATTAACAGGTCAAGGAATTATTTACCATGATACATCACCATTTTATGACGAGGATATACCACCAGCAAAATCGTGGAGTAAAGTGTTCTCTTCGACGAGACGACGACAGGCAAAGCGGATGTCTTGGGCCGAGCTTAAAATCGAGGCCGAAAGCGTGACTGTCCATCGTGAAAATGATATGGGAAGATTAGCCTGGATCAAAGTTATCTCAAGTAGAATGGGTTCAAGGAAGTGGAATAATTCAGAAAATATGATTCGGAGACAAAGTCAGATTCGTAGGTCGAGAAAGATCAATGCCAAATCACTGGATTGTTTGTTTTCTACTCCGGATGAAACATCACAAGAGAGGAGCTTCAGAACTGACACAACTCAAGGTAGCATCCTTTCAGAGCCAGCAGCATCATCGCCATCATCGGATACTCTTCGATCTTCACCTGCAGCATTCTCCAGTGTGCGATGAAAACTTTCGATCACACAATTTCGTTGCTTCTTTTCATGTTTCCCTTTACGAGAATAGGAATAATTAGGAGTGGAAAACTAAGTGATGTCATTTTTTCTTACTAAATTAAACATTAAGCGGTGTAAGCTTTGACAATATGATATTGTGTGAGCCCCTATACTCTTTGTTAACATGCATATCCGTTGTTCCAAAGTTTTAAGATTTTTCACCAATACAAAAAAGTTTTGTTGAGGTTGTTCTTGATTGAAACGCACAATGATTGACTGCCATCTAAAGCAACAAGATGATAGAATAAAGAATGGACGAATCTTGGCATTAAGTTTTGTTCATTCTGCTATTTTAGAAAAATCTGCATATGCTTTGACTAGTGAATTTAAAAAGGTTATGAAAAAAATAAAGAGGTCTCCAATGCTACATCCTTTAGCTCGCATTGGCATTGGCAAACGTAATGGAATCCCATTTATCAAAGCGGAAGGGCTCTGCGTCTTCAGTCCATAATGATCCCCATTTACTGTCAACTTGCTGCCGCAGCGTATTTTTATCGTTGTCATTGTCGTCTTTAACCGAATAGTCAATCGTGACATCTTGGTGATTAATTTCGTTTTCAATATTCAAGCTAGTTTCTCGTGGATGCTCCTTGTGGATAGAAGTACAAACTTCATTCCAGATTGTTGCAAAATCGGATCCGTAAATTCCACTTTTTTTCCTCCAAAAATATCGACGGGCTTCTATAATTTGATCCATTTCAGTATTTCCCGACTTTAGCAGGTTGAAAGCCTTTTGTAAGTCATCTTTCATGACTCCTACCCAGTCAAAATCATCAGGAAAAGTGTTATCATCGCATTTGCTTTCACTTATGTATCGACGCTGAATAGTATGAGGCTTCTTCAACAATTCTTTGTTGAGGTCGTCAACATCGTTTTCCACAAATTTCGGCTTTCTTTTCCTTTCATCAATTCCAATCTTGCCTATACTTGTATTGGAAGAGTTTCTCTGATACAGTGGGGGCGGTGGCAGGTCTGAGGAGACCAGTGGTTGTACCATTGAGTTTTTCACACTTTTCAGAGGAGACACGGAATTTACGGTTTGAGAATTGGCCATATACCGACCTAGAGGACGTGGCAGCTTGTTTGATTTTTTTTTCGAAATGTTTGAAAGTTCAAGGATTCCCATATCTCTGTCTGCTTCTAAAAGTCGTGATGTGCCGGAAGACACCTTTGGAATTACCGGATGGTCAGCGACGACTTTTGCGGGTGACCTTGATTCTGGTAAATAGCTATGAAATTCATCTACATTTTGGTGCGTGATGACTGCCTTTGTTTGACTTGGTGAATTAAAGCGGTAGGAAGACACAGGTGTCAGCGCTTTGTTAATTGTTTTCGGATTTTTAACACTTTCTGCCACCTTCAAGGATGAGCGACTAATTTGAGAATCAATCTTACTTGATCTTCGAACAGGTTCAACAAGTTGTTTTTGTTGCCTGACATCATGAGTCATTCCCTGTGACGTTTGTCGGATCAATTGGGCTTTTGCCATCACTGTAGATTTAACCCCAATATCCATGGCATGACGAGGACAGTAACACTCACAAACAGGGTCACTCGTATCTGATCCCGGATAGAAAAAAATTCGACGATATGGACCTGCGTTGGGACCCCACATCGCGCATCCTACATGCATCGCTTGCATGCAACCGTTCTCAACGTAAGGGTGATGTCTTTGAAAATCTGGGTACTCATCAGCATCGCCTGCTGTACATTGAATTGGGATGCGAAATCCATTATCTTTTTTTCCACAGCTGATGCATGTAAGCTTTCTGCTTTCACGGAGAGCATGCCACCAAACTGTGTCCTTTGGACCACACATGATGTATCGGTGTGTCGTTACGTCTAACGGCGTTGAATTGTCACTGCCGTCATCTTCGTTGGATTCATCATCAGCATCATCAGCACATCCTGTGAAATCACATCCATAAACGCAACCACGTGTGACTCTATTTTGGCAGACACTGTTCGCGCATAACGTATGGACCCAGGCAAGTGTATTGTTTGGCAAGATGAGTTGACGACCATCCGGGCCTTCCACATCGTATAAAGGATGCATTGCATGGACACCATTAGATACACTACATAAAACACATTCTGATGGTCTTTCCTTCTGTTCGATGAACTTGATTTCTCCCTTGCTAGTTCTGCCTTCGAGTTCCTTACCCACTGCCTTGCATGCCGGGCATTGAACTTCAAATTTCGCAGCTGTCATGTTTGTAAGACCATAGCATTCTTTATGCACATGTAGATTACATGATTTACAAGTTACTAGTTCAAGTCCGTTCTTGCCATCCTTATATTGGCATACATCACAACGAGGAGCTGCCATTTTCGGATGTTTAGTCGTAGTCGTTGTCCCCCTCTATCTGGCAACAGAAAAAGGAAACGGGAACTGGAAACCAAGAGACAGAAACTGAAACTCCCCGAGTTTTGCTAACAATACTCCGCTTGATAAGACGCTAACCCCTTTTTACTATCCGAAAACGAGAACTCTGATTCTCAGATTTTACGACAAGATGAATTGCATGTTTTTGAAAACTTTTTGAAAATGCAACTCCCAGTGATAGTACGCTAACAATTTAGAAGATATACATTTCATTCAATTTTCTATTGATGTAATTGATATCAAGTGCACGAAAGCTACGCCATAGACTCCGTTAGTCTTCATGCACAACCATGTGCACACGAGTGACGCAATTGTAGTACCAAACAATAAAATTCCAAACCTATCTTTTTCCCTTGGCAGCAATAATCTCGGTCCGATGGTAAAGTAGTAGTAGAATCTAGATGAATGCAATGAGAGTTTAAACGAAGTATTTTCATCAATGTTTTCACTTTTTATTTTATCTTTTACATTCAAATATCAACGTTATTTCATTCATCCAGTCTACTTTGGCATTGTCTGTATTTTTATAATTAATAATTTGTATTGATGCATACTTTGTTTCTAAAAGATGCTTGCTATTGCTCTTTTTGTCAAGTGGCTGTCATCTACTGGTGGCTGTATTATGGATGAAGCTAGTCGCCACCATCTTACTCATTGCTGCTGCTTTTTTATATTCATTTGTCATTTCATTGAATACCTTGCTCCTCAATTTTGCTGCAAATTATCAAACTCTTCTATGAGGAATGGTTAAATCTTGTAAAGTCAACACCTTCTTGTAAATTGAAGTTGGAATATGCTCTTTTAGACACCCATTTCCGTCAATGTATAAATAATGTCAAGATTGGAGAAGAAAAGGCATTAGCTCAGAAGCAGAGCAAAGTAAGATCAAATTACCAATGCAGTTGTCAACGAAAATATGACTGTATTCTTCTAACCATACTTACCGTCCGTCCTCCTACACGTCTGCAAGTCATTCGGTCGCGACATCTCACATTTTTTGCTTCTATTCTGTTTGGCTTCTATCGCAAACTTTCAAACTTTTCTCATGTCTAAAGAAGCCTCATACATTTTCAACATCCCACGATGAATTCTAGTGAGGCTATTGGTCCATGCAATCAATGTGAATTTGGTTATTGGTTAGGTAACGATAATCTATATTGTACTTTGTGTCACGCATCTTACAATCCAAGCGACATATTCCAAGCTGATAGGCATGGTGAAACAGCTGTCACTTCAGACATATCATCGAATCTTGACTATTTAATCGAAAATTTGAGACTACGATCTCTTATGCTTGTAAATTTACGAGTTCTCGACACACAATTAGAACGTGATATCCATTCTATGCTATCATTAATTGAAAGTCTTTCTTCCCTGATGCAGGTAACAAATTCGGAAATCGATATCTTAGAAGACCACCGACTTAGTGCATCGCCTTCCGATGATGGAATGGCTTCGTACCAACTTGAATTCCTAAATTATACATCTCACTCGCCCGATGCAATGCTTCCAATCGAAGTCGATCAAGGTAATAATCCAGGAAGCAACACCTCAAGGAAAAAAAATTTGATGACCTTGTTGCATAGAATTCCATGCAAAGATCTCAATCGCGATCCCTCAATAATGTTTTGCGCTACGGTAGCAATAGGAGAAACACAATTCAAAGCAAAAGTCCTTCAAATCGGTCAAGTTATGGTGCAATCCAACTGTACGAATATGACATTGTCTAACCTCCCAATCATAACAGCCAAAGATTATAGCGAGGACATCGTAATTGAAAAAGACAATTGGGTCATTGTAATGATTGAAACATGGAGGGACCTGCCAGCAACAATGATTAACTTTATGAGCCTAAAGAGTCCAAAGTTTGTCTTGCTAATCGACGATGGGAGCATGGGGCTGTCCCCAAGCTATCCTGTAGCCAGTAAAGAGGACACCATTATCCTCCTTGAGAACTCAATCGGGAGGAAGTTTCTCCGAATGAATCAAACTTCTTGTAGCTTATCTCTTGAGTTAGCTTTCGATCGCGAATGTTCCATGTGTTGCGAAAAAATGGACAAAATAATTATTCTTCCTAGTTGTATGCATATTCTTCATGATATCTGTGGTGCAAGGTGGCTTAATGAAAGACAATCTTGTCCTCTTTGTAGAATGTCTGTCTGAAGGGTTTTAAAACATAACGCACATCGTATCTTGAATTTCATCCTCTTTATTCGATTGACAACGTCTGGTAATCTTTCCCCTTATTAATTCATTTTTATTTGCTGAGAATACTAATTTGCGTTACTTTTGCCATTCTGTTTATAGAAATTCTTTACCATGAAATTGTAAGTCTCAACACTCATCTATTTTTTCTTGCCTTAATTGCTATCTCGTCTACAGCCTTTTGCACCAAACGGCATGGTTCTCTTAAATCTGGAGTGTTTGTTCCTTTGACTAGAATTTGGCTGTCCTCAAAACTTGCCAGAATCCGATTGGATGCAGCATCGGTCACTCTCCAAGGTTGAGGATAAACTCGAGTCAAATACCCAATGATTTGTGAATTATACGTCAGTGGCTTTCGATAATAAGCCATAGTGGCACGATATGATACAGAAGACGTATCTTTGGCAAAACCATTGACTATGACCACGGCTTTACAGGTACTCGTTAACTTCTGTGCTGAGTCATAGTCGGTTCTGGAGGAGGGTGATACCAAGAGGCAAATGTCGGAGATGTCCGTCTTTGGTATGCCATCACGTAAGGAATGAGATACACCACCAATCTTTTTTGCCTTACTTACAAAGTTTGCTGACGCCATGGAGCTTGTAAGGATCCAAATTTTGGGACCAAGGAATGCTATTGGTGCGATTCCATTGCGTAGAGTCTGTGAAAAGGCAAGATTCGAATCATCGACTTCTTGAGAAGATCTGAGACTTCCATCTCCCAACTTATTCAGGGAGGCAAGAGGAGGGAATTCACATTCAATTAAACCGAAGTTAGGCGTCTTGGGCTTGTTAATCGCAGCCCTGATGGCTGAAATTGCCTGTTGTTGTTGTTCCCGAGGTATTGATTTGGAAGGGGGTCCCTGAAAAGCACTCAAACGAAATCCAAAGTCTGACCGATCATTCACAGAGATGAAGGAATCTACTTGAAAGAGAAGGAGGAATAAAACCAAGCCAATACCACAGGCTGTCATTGTCATTAATTCAGTGATGATGATGCAAAATCTTCATCCCTAACCCCAATGGAAAAATACAAGAGAAAATCTTATCAAAATTTCAATGTAGAAACATTTGATGAATTATGTAGACCCGTAGTATATGTCCTAGCTACTTGTTTTATCGCAACTTCAACGACGTCCTAAAAGCATATCGAGAGCAACTTTGATTCCATAGTTAAGCTTTAAAAATCCAATTAATAACTTGATTTGCTCCTATAGGAGCGTAAGTAGACTCGGTCTCAGGTCGATAATCCAGCACTTGTCACACACTTTTTTCTCATGAGGTATTTGTTGTTTAAGAAATGAATTTGTTTGCACATAACTCGTATAATTAGCACTCCAACAGCGTAAGTTAGATATTTGGAATCGCATATTAAGACGAATTTAGGAGTGGTTGTAGGTTAAGTGTGGTTTTTGATCAAACATGTTCATAACTATCATGTGAGCGCAACAATATATTGATGACATTTGGCAACTATTGTAACCCTATGGTTTAAGTCGAAAATTTCTAATGTAGCTCACAACTTGCTACAAAGGTTCTGTTTATCTTTTTATCTCCTTGTTGTCATTATTTTAAGCCTCATTTAGACGTAGGGATTATGGAATTCACTGCCTAAAAAAGGATGTGTCAAACCAACAGGAGGCTGATCTAATAAGTGGGTATGCCATCAATATCAAGTAATCCCTAAACGTTTACCAAGGCATCAGCATCAGATAAGAATAGTGATATATACAGGCTAAGCAATCGAACATTCAAAGATGATAGTCCACTTATGCATTTGGAATGAGTCTCAATTTCGTTTTGAAACAACCTCACTCAATTACTACAACCCTGGCGAGGCCTGAAGATTAGTTCGCACCATTCAATCTAAAATGTCGGAGAATCAAGTTCAATTGAAGAACTATTTGCATATGCAAGAGGAAATGAGACTCAATTAGTTCGCTATGAAGCAACTTATCAAACTAATCAAAATATGGAAAGTGAGTAGCCTTAGCGTTTAGCTTAAAGTAAAATATATAAATATAATCTCATATAAATACTACGGGGCAACGTGATAGAAAGGGTAGCAATTCTAACTAGCGTCTTTTATTGTGTGAAATAGTTTACCCAATTTGTGCCCAAAAATGTTAATTAAAGCTCATACAGGGTATGGAAAATGCAAAGACCTGCTTAACACTACTCTACGG
>CAAAJI010000017.1:446680-458202 GCA_900642245.1 Fragilaria radians
TACAGGACGTCTCCGTGTACCGGTACACACACACATCTCTTGGTTTAACATATTATTATTAACCTGTTATTGCTTTCAACCTATTGTGTTAGGGATTTGCTTCTTGATCCTAGTCAAGGTAGGTCAAACACATCAACTAAGTGAACTTAAAATCATCGTGGAAGGACTCTCTTCTTGTTTTAATAGAGTGATTATATCAACGTTTTAACTCTTAAAGATCGAATAAAGGACCATGGTAGGCTTCCACGCAATGTGAACTAATTTTGGACACCATAAGCATGAATGCAAAATAAGCCAGTAGCAAAGTACAAAGTTTGTTGCTATACTTATCTATTTTCATACATATTGTTCTGTTGGCTTTGCTTCATATTCCGCAGACATTTCTTGAGCCTACCCCTGTCAGGCATGATTGACTGTTTCAAGAATCGACAACAACAAAAGAACGTTCCAATGCCATGGCATAAACTAAAATTTAAACCTTCCCTAAGCTGATTCTTCTATGCATTCCTCCTACTTATGCGTTGAAGGCAGTATCAGAAGAAGAAATTTCTAGTAAAGTGCCAGATTCAAGGCTTATTAACATTACTTTTACACCTGAAGGCATGGCAAAAAACATTTTGCGAGAAAACAGAAAATCATTTAAACTGATGTGTAAATTATAATGTTGTGAATTTATGAATCATAGATGTTTCTTCTAATTTGGAGATATAAGCATTGTAGAAGAAGTTCTTCATGGTTGGCAGCCTGGGTATAATTAAATCTATGATAAAAGGTACATGATGATCTAGTATTATTGCAATGACACGTGTGCTGGGTTACTTACACATTCACGCTACGGGGATACACCGTGTCACACAAACGTCAGTTTCAGACTAAAGCAATAATAACTCTTACGGTGTCTATCCGATCCAGCATTTTGATTCATGAAAGTTTCGACTCTACTCCTTCTTACTACGCCTGTTATTGCACTGACAGTATTGCCAAACGGAAAAGTGTCTTCAAGGCGTAGTTTCCTTGGATCGGCGGCTTTCCTCCCTGTCGTCCTTGGACCATTCGTTGCATTGGCGGATGTTGCAGATGGGGATGCTCTTCCGGATGGCGCAGCACAATTTGCTCGTATAGTTAGGGTCAACAAGGACATTTCTGTAAGTTGCTATTTTTCGAATTTGATGAAACACCCAAGAAAATCGCTAACCAGCTTTTCTGGAGGAAGGGGGTAAAAGAACGACTAGGAGCTGCTACTAATCCTGCAGATATTGACAAGAACGAGTGGAGAAATATTGGTGGTTTCTTGCGACGCATGTATGCAGAAGCTGATGATATGACTCTCGTGGCAAGTTCACAACCACCAGATAAGAAAAAGAAAGCACAAGAAATCGCCGACCAACTTCGTAAATACAGTAAAGGCGGTGAATCTAGCATCAATGAACAAGATACGAAAGCATTATCTGCCGTTCTGGATAAATGTAGCTCTTTATTCCAAGATTTCTTTGATCTTTTGTCTGATGTACCAGATGAAATTTAGTTTTCTTTCGACAACAACTGTTTTCAAAGTAATTGCTGAAGCTTAAACCGATTTAACAACTTGCTGCTGATAAAGAGATGGCATTTACCTAGCACACTACCAGGATCATAAAGAGGCCTTTGTCGCTGTAGTCCAATTGGAACAATATTTGAGCGTGGAATAAACGATAGAATGAAATTTGAAATGAATGCATGAATTTATGATTCTCTAGTCACAGAGCCACTTGTCAGGGAATTCAATCATCACAATAGATTCTATGCCAAATCTTTAGATTGATCTCATGTTTGATTCAATGCGTCAGCATCTCTTCACCTTTGTTGTGTGGATTAGGAAAAACTGGAAATGCAGTATTCCAGAGGAGAACCACGGGAATCGATGTTGCATGGCATTTTCATCAACAATCATTTCGGTACGACTTACAAAAAATAATTTAGAATGATATATAATTGTATTGGCTCAGCAATTATTTTTGAAGACTTCTTCTTTGCTTGAATTGAATGTGTAAGCTTTGTCCCTCACGGAAAAAGTCTGAAAAGATGGTCATGGAATAAATCAATATACTATCATGATGATGCGTGTAGAAGGGTCAACTGTGTCTCATATTAAATAACGCATGAAAAACAAGATAGATATAGATAGAGAAGGCAGATTGCCAGAACATGATCATTTATAGCCATGGGTAAGAAACAGAATGCCCGAATCAGTATAACATGTGTGGATGACATATGTGCACTAATACTCTGAGCTGTGTAGAAAGTTATAGCATTAGGCATACACAACATGCAGCCAAGCAAGTAATAGCAAAAAGGATACTTACAAGGCATCTGGAAAAGTTACAAGTGATAAGACTAGTGACAATGCAATCAATTGTTGCAACAAAGTTAATCATGAAACAACATAAATTACTAGTAAGAATGTATCATAGACTATCATGATCTTGGGCGTAAAATGGACAACTAATGCATGAAAGATGTACACTAATACTCAGGGCTGTTTAAAATGTTATAGCATTAGGCATACATAACATGCACCCAAGCAAGTAATAGCAAAAAGAATACTTACAAGGCATCTGGAAAAGTTACAAGTGATAAGAGTAGTGACATGATATGAATTGCTTCAGCACAGTTAATCATAAAACAACATAAATTGCTAGTAATCATATGAGGCTTTTTCTAACGAGAAATCATTTTATATTTCTATTCATGTAACATACGATTGAAGGTCATGCAATTAAAACAGTGCTTCACCAAAAAAATCCATGACAAATTCAATCACAGGCAATGAAGTTGATGCTGAGTATATGGTGCCTCTCGTTCCAATAGAAATTCTGATTGAGTCACACAACTACATCAATCCCAAAGAATTTTTTTTGCCGAGAATATCAGCAGACCGAAAGAAAATGAAAAGTGCATGTTGAATAAATCTGTTCGATTTTTTTTTTACATGCTAGTTTTGCAATAAATTTGGGACGCACAAAAAGCGGCTAAACCATTCCACATCTCGTTGTTCTCACCGTTGATGATTGAAGAACCAATCAAGGTTGCTGTTATTGGAGCTGGAGCAGCAGGATTAGTTGCCGCACGGATTCTATCGCGACATGGTATTTCCTGTAAGGTTATAGAGAAGGATGATCGTGCTGGAGGGATATGGCATTTTCGACCTCAGGATCCAACTCATCCTATGTATCGAAATCTAAGAACGAATCTTCCTCGAGAAATTATGGCATATCGAGAACTACCATGGACAACTCCTCTTGGAGAAAAGAGGTGCGTTAAAGCGCCGATTGAGTATTTCCATTCCTTTCTCAGTCTCATCATCCAAATTTCTCCCCTCTTTCCGTGAAACTAAAAAGCTTTGTTACGCACACGGATGTTTTGAAATATTTGGATGATTACAGAACCTTATTTAATCTTGATCGTTATATTTTGTACGGATCGAAAGTAAGGCATCTTATGGCTTTGACAACGCATGAATCGAGAGTTAAAGTCCAAGAGGAAAACAAAGATAAAAAGAATAATTCTCTACCTGCTATTCGACTGGAGTGGGAGCAAACATCCAATGGAGAGGTCGTATCGGAAATCTTTGATGCAGTAGTGATCGCTAACGGACATTACTCCCTGCCAAGCATTCCTGCCATCGAAGGGATACAAAATTTCAAAGGTACGATAATGCATTCTGTGTCCTATGACTCACCAGAAGTCTTCCGGGGTGAAATTGTCCTATGTATTGGAGGTCGAGCAAGTGGATCGGATTTAGCCAGAGAAATATCCCACCATGCACAGCATGTTTTCTTAAGTAGTTCTACAGTTCAAATTGCTATGTCACATGGGAACGTAACATTTGTTCCCAAAACATTGTCAATCGATGAGGATGGTTGTGTCATATTTGGAAAATCATGTGACGTAAGGCCTCATGTTACGACCATCATCTATTGTACTGGGTATGACTATTCTTTCCCATTTATAAACGAAACATCCAATCTTGCACTGGCTGCCGAACCGAACCTTTGGTGTGTCATGCCCCTCTATAAGCACTTATGGCATGCAGATTATCCAAATGTAAGCTTCATTGGTATTCCAACATCAGTTGTTCCATTTCCACTCTTTGAGCTTCAAATTGAAGCAGTCCTACAACAAATTGTGACACATGGACAAAACCTGCCTTCCAGATTAGAACGACGACGCAGTGCTGAACGCGATGCACAGGATGGTGGTCACCTCCAGAATGGGAGGATACAAGACACTCATTTTCTGGGAAATGCACAATGGGCCTACTGCCATGATTTAGCCTCGTATGCACATATCGATTGTAGTGAAGTATCCAGATTCATCACAACGAACCAAGTAAGTGAAGTGTGACTGGATGACATTGTTCTTCTCATTATCATTCTGAAATGCTTTGTTATCTATTCGCAGAGCATCTATGACCACTCTCACAGTGTAAGAAGTAAAGGCCCTTCCACTTCGGATTCATACAGGGAGTATGTATACGTCAGAGATGATTCTGAAACAGGATTTCGTATCCTAGAAATTCCATTGGAAGAAGAATGAATACGCATATAAAAGGCAAGCCAACACACAGCATACAATGCATATTGTATATCTTTTTCCTTAAAAGTATCTGCAATCAATTAGTTATTAATAAAATTCAAAGTGTACTGTATTCCTTTAAAAGCTGAATTCAATTTATGCTGTGAAAAAACGGAATTATCGCAATATGATTTTTTCACTGGTAACCTATGACTTGGATTCCATTACAATCAATGAAACTAATGCATGTGTCAAGAAGTCGGCCGTTTTATTTAATAAACCAAGTAAACATTAAAAACGGATTTCTTGTTTCAATACATCCTATGCCTCATTTCATTGATATGCCACTTCTTATGTATATCTCTATGAAATTGAATTAGCCAATTCTCGACTTTCTTGTATTCTTGAATTCTTTGGGACTATAACTTTGATCGTACTCTACAACACATTTTTGCCCTTGAAATGGATTTAATTTCATCTTTGTTTAATTTTTTTATTTCGCAGGACCACATATACACGTCAATTGACTTTTCTTTGATCTTACGCTACAAAGGTAAATCAGTACTCAAAGGAGAATGAAGTACTTTCTGCTTGTGTTATTGTATTGTTGTTTGCCTGCTGTCCCCTGACATTGAATGCATGCGAAGAAGTTGTGAAGTATTCTGAGTACTCAAAGGTATAAGCTGGAAGGAAAGTGTTGTTCACCTTGATGTGTATAGCTTTTTCTTGTAGTCATTCTCAAGCCCCTTTTCCATTGATATAAATGTTCGTCATGGTCGCATAAGAATATTTTTTAAGTGATTTCTTCCATAATTGAATTTGGAAGCTTCCAAAAAATAAAGCTATAATTGTAAATGTCTTGTCAGAAGCAATCGGCTCTAGATAAAGCCTCTATTATAGATGCTTTCAAACCCTAGGGCATTATTGATGTAGGATCCACCATTCAATAACCTTCTGTAATTCTCACCCAAATTGCTCATTTTGGCTGTCCCATACTATGGAATTCAGTATATTAGTTAGGTTATACTGAATTTGAGTTAAATCCTGGAATATGCACATGAGTCTCAGGAGAATAGCAACATGAAGGTATTTGCTTGCATCATAGTCTTCTTATTAGCTGTGGAAATTTTTATATTTCAAATTTGTTATATATGTATAGGTGTATTGTAATGTTCAAGTATTCACCCCTATTTTCCACAACTGTCCATATTGAGAAATTATTCATCTTTTATTTATGGGGAGCTGCTAAATGTATTCTTCGCCATTTTATGATCCTTTTAATGGGGTTGCTGCTCCTTTGTGTCTAACGGACTTTTCATCAACTATGAGGGTGATTCTGCGTTTTACGGGAAATCCATTTCCATGATGAGTTCATTTACTTTCCTATGCGCTTGGTCTTAGTCATTACATAGCAATTACATCCGATAAATCTTCTGACATATTATTTGGTGATTTGAAGCGTAGGAAACTTTGAAGTTATCTTAACGCTTGAAGAATTTGTTTTACAGGATTTAAGTTTATAAAGTCTTTCTTTAATTCAGAATTTTCGATATCAAAGTGAAAAAGGCTGATTCTTCTTCTCTACTTTAGACTCCACCTACTTCTAATGAGATCAAGTATAATTGAAATATTACAATTGTATAGTCGGCTATCAAGAAGGATATTAAAGAGTTGATCAAGATAACCTTTGTCATGGTCCCAGACCATCTGGCTTCCAAGTACTCCATGCATTTTAGCCTTGTAATGGAGGATATCCTATGGCCTGGATCAATGAGTTCATGACAGCAACTCCTTTAATGCCCTGTCAGGAAAGACTCGTGATGCTTACTACGTTGCTGAAGAGATATGTTGCTTTGAGCAAGTCTGACAAAGAGGTTAGATGCAGACGGTGATATAAAGGTTGGACAAGGATACATGAATATGTGTACTGGAAAAGAGGCATAGGCTGTATGCCTTACTTAAGAGCGAATTATTTGATGACGTGGGCCCTTAGTACTTTGTCGGAAGACTTCTTTTCGATAGATTTTAATGATCATAATTTCTACCACTTATGTTATCAAGCAGAACGACTATAGATTTCAGCCTCGGGAAGATGGTGCTCAATCGGAGCCATCAAGAAAGGACAAAATGGTAATTGATACCGAGGCTAATGAAAGAAACGGATATCCTGTCACATAATTCAATAATCTAGTACTACATACGTCTATGCAACTTAGTTTCTAAATGTACCAAATTGCAAGCTTTAATGACAATACGCAAGATGAACCCGATGTAGAAGGCATCTAGATTCCTAAAATTTCGACATATTTCGATTCGCGTAAGGGATTAACATAGCTGGATCAAAGCATGGACAGCTATTTTATCCGATTAGGTGCAAGGACTCAATGACAAAGTATATCTTTGTTTATATGAGAGAGATATAAGCACTTATACTCGTCAATAGGAGTCAAAATTATCATGATTCTCTCTAAGTTTTCATGTCAAACTTTCAAAGTAACGTAAAATATACACTACTAAAGCTTTACAGGCTAATTCAATCAGAGCTTGAATTAAATTTGGTATGAGAGAAAACGCCTCAATAACTTATTCTTCTACAGAACATTGTATTCCAAAATCATTATCCTACCAGATAAAGAATTGATGCCATATTAATGGAACATTTGGTAGGATTCTAAAGGAGTAGCAGGGTGTCTTTGACATTTAGAAAATCAAGGAAGCTCATGGGAAAGAGCTTGCAGGAAAAACTGTTAGAAAAGCTCAGATAGCATCGAAGATGAGATGTCTGGTCTCAGTGAAATGTTGTGTAGTTTGATTTCTTTGACAATATGGATCCCAGGATTCTTTCGCCATCATTTATCGCAACGAGTGTCTGCTGATAACACCCTCTTGATCTATAAGCTATTCGCATGCAGAATGGGTGTAGCCGACAAGAACGACGTAGATTTTTCCTCATCTTGAGGTCTTATCAGAACAAAGAGACAACAAACTCATTGCTTTTGGATACTTAGGCCTTTAATATCTTTGCGCGGAGATGCGACAAGATGATGAGACAACGGCTTTTCTTTCATGCATATCTTTTGCGAGTCAATATAGGAGATTACTTTCCTGGCATCATGAAAGTATGTTGCCGGAAGAAAGACTTGCACTGAAATGACGAACAGAAACAATGTGACATGCTCACTCTAATAAATATAGCAAAGACCAACAATTATTCTCAGAGGAAGTCAACAATAGTTTGGTTGGTTTGATGGTTATTTTTGGGTTAAATATTTGTTTTATCTTTGATGAACATTTCGTTCGTTCAACATACTTTATGGGTTATATCTTGTTATCGCTACATAACTTAAGTCATTTTGGGTGGAAAATTCAGCTGAATTGAAAAACTACTGAGCACATAGGCTATGAGCAATACTCAGTATATTGAACAAAAAAAGAGCGCCATGCATTTGTATAATGTCCCATGAAATTAGTACATGGAATCATTTAGCATAAAGATATTCTAATTTTCTATATCTGATTGATTGCCAGACGTTTAGCCAGCAACAACAAAGTGGAAAGCACGATACACGCATTCCATTAAATTCAGCAAATATCAGGTGGAGCTAATTACTTACCCAATCATACGTACAAGTACAAGGAATTCTTTTCAACTAATTTAAAGCAACTTTCATTTCCATTCGGAAAAAGGAAAGAGAGGGAGAACGATATCCTATGCACTCAATTTAATCTTGTTATATATTCACCTCAAGACGGGATTGATTCCCTGGTAAATAGGTGTTGATGTCATTAGGATTGCACCCATTTTCCTTCTTTAGCGTCATCCGTTTGGAAGTCGTAAATTCGTGCATGATGTGTGGCAAATGATACTCTGACGTATTTGCAGTATACTTACTGTGTATAGCTAAATTTACAAATTGTGACCAATGTGTGGTCATGCGTTCTCACTCAACGCTATACTTACATCAAAAAGTAACAACGAATGACTGATATCAATTCAACTTCCAAGATTATTGACTACAATTTTCTACTTAAGGCTGCACGTAACCTTCTTGTGATTCCGGTTTCTTAACTTGAATTTTCTAACCTAACAAACTAGTTTGATAAGACTCTAAAACGAATAGTACCTACGCTTGGAAATCGAACCCTTTGATTTACTTCGTTAACATATTGAAAATCGAAGACGAACAGCACATTAGAATATGAAGAAGAGGGTGCAATTTCAAGATGCCTTTCAGACCACTGCGGTTTATGAAGTGATGAATAATCCATGCATATCTCAATATGATGGCCACATGACATGGTATTCTAGCAACGATTTCAAAAGTATGAAAACCAATTGCAAGATTTTATCAAGAGAATTACATCAATCTGGAAGATCACATCTCTTGACAGGATCAACGCAAATTTTCAGTGATGATGCTAACTTAAATGAAGTCGAATTGGATAAAATCCAACTAAGGCTGATGTTGTGGACTAAGTGTGGCGCATCATGCCGGGGTCTCGAGAAATGGGTCAATGACGATGAAGGACAAAAGCGGAAAGAACTTCAGCAACGCTCTATTGAACTCGTTCTAAATGCTCAAGAGCGTTACGAGGCATTACCATTTGATGTGCGAGCTGAAAAATTGAAATCTATTTCCGAAACAAGCACCATCTATGCCAAAGTATTTGCTCGGAAATTGGCTATTGCAGATGAAGCAGCTGTAGCCTCCTTTTGGAAGCATAAGGCTATCAAAACTAACCCATATGCTGTTACATTGTGTAAGTGGAGAAGCAATACTGTAAATCTTGAGATTCCAGTTTCAAAAGTGCTCAATTTGACCCCAATGGCATAGAATTTGAGAATTCAATGATGCTTTTTTCGCCCTGCAACATAAAGTGTATATATCACTGTCCACAATATTGTACATTATTTATAGCTGTTTGCAACTTAAACAAATCCTACTTCTACAAAAGTTGATATCCCTCGAACTCTTATGTGATTTCTTTTAACACCTACTACATTCAATTATTAATATTTGATTAAATGTCACTTCATATCCCTAAACCAACGGTATATTCTTTGTAGGTATTTTAACTCGTAAGAAAATAGACTAGTTAGAAAGCTCATGTTTCTGTTTCAAATAGAACTCAACGCAATACTAACCGTTTTGTTGGTGAAGAAACAAATTATTTTGAATCATGAAGAAAAAAATTAGTATTCGCGGTCATTCTTTTTCTTGTTACTTCTCTCACCAAAGATTCTTTCCTTTATGACTCTCTCCTAGATTCAAATTCTTTCCTTCTGTCTCTGGGATTCATTTCTAGATTCATTGCTTGACTTTTATTTATCGAACGCACTCCTCTCTGTCAACTGATCTTGAATACAGCACAACATAAAGAGCTGTGCTGTAATTGGTAGATTCATAATCTTCTGTCGGAACATCTTACCCGTTTTTCCATGTAAGGGCTTAGTCATGTAATCACCAATCAATTAATTAGTCAAAGAGAATTCAATTGTAATGCACTTCTTCTCAATTTGATCAGTAATTTAAAAATCTTATATTCAAGTGTCTAGATCTCTTTCCTGTGCTCTTGTTTCCTTTTTGTCCCAATATCATTGCACTTCTATTCTCCTGAAAAAGTACATTCTCCTTTACATTGTAACCTTGTGCTTCAAGGAATTGTCTTGTTCAGAGCATTGAACTCATTGTATCATCTGCAGCCACTAGTTCCGCTTCAGTAGAACTACTTGTATTCGATACTTGATTTTTGCTGGTAGACGTTATAGCTCCTTCTCCCATTGTCATTATAGAATGTGGGATCCTGATACCAAACATGTCCATCTAAGCAGGGACATTGTTTGGCTAAATAATACGTTTTTGAAAGATTGCCAAACTGAATTTCAATTAATAACAAAAATAATATGGTTGATAACAGCAAACTTGATGAAGAAATTGAAATCATGTTCAAAGAAGATTCCCAAGAGGTCAGTGAAGAATACCCCCGTGACGAAGAAGCTGATCCAAATGTAAACATTGAAGATGTCCATGAAGAACTGAATATTACTATCAGGTCCGGAAGACATGTCTAACTTCCTGCCAGATACAGAGGAAAATTAAAAAATCTTGTCTACAAAGACAGCACAAAACGTGCACATAGAAGTCTGAAAAATGAAATGATTTGTATCGGTGCTGGAATCAGGGTGGGTATTCTTCACATGGGAGAGTGTAAAGATGCAATGGCGTGCATCAATCGAAGCAATTGAGTAAAAGCAATACAAGAAAAGCATGAGTTCAAAGCTTCTTAGTACAACTTAGGCCTTGAAAAAGAAGGCTAAAGGGCAATATTGTGCGAAGATAACAGCCAGAGGATTTCTTCAGGAGGATGGACTGCATTATTTTAGTCATTCCACAGCAGCGCAAGTGGCAAATGAATTAAAATTGTACTTACCCTTTTACCACTAGCATGCTGGGGCTGTGTCCTGTAGTTGGCAATTGTTGAGGCAGTTTCAGTGCTTAATCATTACCTGTTTCTTTTGATCAGGTCTGTCACATAAAAATATTTCATCTTATCGTTGTACAATTATTTCCCAATTTCATTGTGCTAGTATTATCTCTGAATCCCATGTTCTCAATAATGTTGCATCCTTGTGCCTCAGTGAACAACTTTTTCCATAATTCTTTTGATAAAATATTATCCATTGATATCAATTCTTTTTTCTATTCTGTAGAAATTGCTTGAATAACTCCATTGCCTAATGTATTTACCACTCCTGTGTGACTCTTCATGTCTACATGTGCACCAAATGTTGCATCTAAATGCCATGTAATTCTTCCGTCATCATTTGCTTTTATCTTGAGTTTATCATTTTTTGGTAAGGCATCATGTTTTCCTGCAGGGTTTTGTTGTCTTGCTGCTAAATAACAAATTTGTCTTGATTGTCTCCAACATGATTGCCATTTTGCAGTGTATGCCTTGAAAGTTCA
>CAAAJI010000017.1:470167-501343 GCA_900642245.1 Fragilaria radians
GCAAGCATAGGATTCTTGATTAGTGAATGCGCATCACAACTGTTGATTTTGTTTTGTATTCCAGCATTATCATACAACTGCTTAATTCAGAGAAATAGCAAGGAGTATCTTTAGTCTTTAAGTAGCAACAAATCTCAAGATTGGTACTTAACCCCTTAACCCCTAACACCATAATGACTTATAGACTGATACATTTGTCATGCATAGCTGTCGGAATGCAATTTTATGTTCTGATCAAAAACAAGTCAGTTAATCTACCTAACACAAATGGAAAGGCTTTGTATGTAAATTGGTAGCCAAATCTTGAAATCCAATCATCAAGTAAATAAAGTCAAGGTATTCTCCTTGGAGTGAAGATCATTTCACATCTTTTCAGAACTATAATATCTATATGCTAGGAATAATAATTCCAGATTTCTTAGTATTAAAGGAGAATCTATCAAGATTCAAAATTCATGAATCTAAGTTGTGAATCTAAGATCACATTAGCCTAGAGGCTAAGTGTTAAACCTATCATTTAAGCTAAAGAGATCTAATGTAAAAGTGTCTTTTTAAGATCATAATTGATAATTTGTATAAACTCTTAGAGCACAGCAGAGAGTGTAACCAAAGAAAGCCATTTGGTCCTGAGATTTAACATTCATGTGACTCTCTAGAGTAATTCCAAAAGATAAGACTGCAGTTGCTAAATGTTTATTTTAATTACTAGAACAATTTCAGTTGCTTGTCATTTTTCAGTCTTCCTATTATCAACAATTCTTGGAAATATGATTGTCAATGACAACAAAAATATTGCAGTCTGAATTTTGTTATCCATGAGTTTGCAACATAAGAATAACAATCATTTTGAAAGTACACAATTGAATACATCAACTTAAATATATTGAGAAACAAACAAGCTTCAATTTACTTTATTAACAACTATTTATCATTGAAATTTCTGTATACCTTGATTTATATGTCCTTGTGATGTCAGACAAGAGTTGTTTTGCCAAGAAACAACATCAGTATCATATGGAAGTGTATGCATCACCATTTTCTTGAAACTTGTTGGTTCTCATGAATCACGGTTTCTGCAGTGATACTCTAAGAGTCAGTATAATTCATTTTGTCTCCACGCTACATCATCAACCATAAGAGATGCATCCATGATAATCCCTACTCATTTCATAAACTAATCCTAAGGTTATGGGATTCTTATCAATATCACTTTACCTAAACCATTAAGATATCTAATTCTGTTTTTCTAGTGTGATGCGTGGCAAAGAAGAGATACACTATCTTTTTCAGGAGTATCTTGTCATGCTTCTTATGCTGCTTCCCAACGGGTCATACATTCATTTTTCTCAAAATACGATTCAAAAGACTCTGCACCATGGCCACACACCTTTTCTATGTCATGAGAAACAAAGAAGTGCTCTTCCACTCCACTGGCTTTTATCATTTCAAAGGCAACTAAATCATTAACTAACCATTCGGGATCGCCTCCGACTTTTTCACCATCTGCGTATACATGCAAAGGTTGATCTACGAACATAATAGGCTTGTTCAAATACTTCGAGAGAAGCGATGACACTGCTTGGTCAGATATAGCATATGGGCCAGTTAGAGTATACTCCACATTATGGTGAGGCTTAGGTTCCATCAAAACCCGAACAGCAACTTCAGCTACATCATTTGGGCTCACATAGTTGACACCTTTTCCATGTGACGAGCCATACATAAATGCTGGCTTATGGCTTGCACGAAGCTCCCTCCCTTGATATATGAGAGGATTGGACATAAAGTGACTTGCAGAGAGAATAGTATAAGCAATTCCGGAATTCACTAACATCTGATCACATTCACCGTGTGCTTTTACAAAAGGAACATTCCAGTAGATGCTACCAGATTGACGAGCGTGATAGAAGGAAATCTTGACAAAATGTTTGACACCAGCTGCCTTGCATGCATCTAAGAATAATGGAAATCTTCTTTTCCAATGCGCTATGTAAGGGGCCGTACAAAACACCGACTTTACCCCTTGCAATGCCTTCTCATAGGTAGCATCATTATCCCAATCGAAATCAGCAATTTGTGCACCTTCCACCCCTAGTTCATCGGCCATAGTGAGGCTTGGTAGACCTAGGCGTACAGTGGTGTACCCAGCTCGCAACAGACGAGACGCTACGCGATATCCTACAACTCCAGTACCACCTGTAATGAAAATAGTTCCTGACGTTGGATCCAAATTCGATAAGCCCAATGCTTCACCGACTTTGGCAAGAGTAAATCCAATCTCCGACACAGCACTTTCCACTTGATTCATAATTAACTTTTATTCAATAAGTTTATGTGATTTTATGTACATAGGATTTTAACAGGAACAGCAGGATTCGGTTCTTTCATGATGACGAGAACATTCATTTCACCTACAAGATTATCAAACCGAAGCCGGGTGTCATGAATTCAAGATTCGCTTTTGTAAATCTGCCAGTCGTAAAAGTTGGCAATTTCCTGCACTCTCCAATAAGCCTTTGACTAAGCCAAATTACTCTTAGAATGAGAATTACATCGTCGCAGCATTATTGGCAAAGGTAATGCATGGAATGGACATCGAAGTAAGTACCCGGAATTTTTCACACAGATTCTTGTGGCGAGAAAATGTAGTATAATTTATTACTACGAACTTTGTGTTGATTTACTTACTCGATGCATTGATGATTTGAAATAAAGAACCTTTCTGCCACAGACGTCTTCCACATGACATGACCCTGTTTTTGAGAAATCAATAATAGACTATTTTATCACCTTCTTGATAATTCAAAGGAAGTAAACATATTGCACATTCCAACAAATGCACATGCTTGCTAATGATAGTGTACAACAGGAAAGTGTGTAAATCAAAGAGTTTTTGGTGGCTAAAGAATCTAAGGTTAAGTGAAAGCACTTAATGAGTTTGCAAGAGGAGTATGGTCTTTACCTAGCTATAACACGGAGTTTAAAACCAACATCATTCAATGATTTATTAAACTAAATTTATGTTAAGAAGCCTTTATAATAATGTTTAGGCAAAATTTATAGAATGCTCTTTTTTGTGAAGTTCAGTTGTCATTTGATGTGAATTTGATCAATATTGTTTTCATGCTCACTGCTTATCATATTTGCGAATTGATGATATAATGTATAATGATGGCCTACGCTTCATTTATAAATAAGATAATATGTGTGTGATTAGGTCTCTACATTTTACTGGAAAGAAGGAAGACAGGCTGACTTGAAGTGAGGAGTCATTGGCCTAGGTAAGGTGTGTTTCAATCAAGGATGTACTACTTGTAAAGCTTGCAATTCCAAGGTTGCATGAAAAATTATATGAAGAGACTGAAAAAGGCAAGGTCGTGATAAAGTTGCTAATTTGAACTGGCTTACATATAATGAGTACTATCTATTGAAGTAGGAAGGAATAGCTGTTAATGACCAAAGAATGCAAGAGTAATAAAATACAGAAGATAGCATTGCAATGGCTTAGCAAAGATTAAAGAGCCAATATGAGCTTGATTCGGTGCCTTCCTAGAAAAATGTGTCCAGACAGAATGCATTGGCAGCTAAAGATCCAGACTCTTGAGTAATACCTCTCAAGAAGCTGAGGACGAATATTAAACAGAGGGGTTAAGTGATTATCAATGATCAGTTCATTGTCGATGTTCGAAAAAGCATCCAGCTATCATGAGTTGCAATCGGTACGTTTAGGGAAAATGAAAAAGGAAATCCTGTCAAAGTTTAAATACTGCGTGAAGAAGTGAGCTTCACATTCAATAATTAAACTTCAAAATGGCGAGATTTCCAATTTTTAAATTCGTTTTACCCTACCTTGATGCTTCTGATCAACAGTTGCGTCTTTCTTTATTGAAAGATCTAATGTGGTATGCATCTCATTTGCATAACCCAATCGAAAGGAAATGGAATTCTAGAAGTTCTAAATCAAGCTATAATCGTGCTTAGAAGCCTACAATGAAGATAAACTTTACAACCATTGAGCGACTCCAGAAGTTGCAAATAGCATGCTCAGGTCACTTAAACCGGAAACGTTTACGCTAGTAGATGGCAGTTACTTTGATATTCTTCTATCTCATGGACAATTAGCAGAGCATATCATACCACAACATAGGTCTATTTACATTAGCAAAAATGCGATCCATAGCGTTGCTTTTACAGCAAATTTGAAACAAATCAAAAATAGTCAAGAGATCATAATCAGTAAGAGCTAAGTGAACTAAAGTCAAATTCCTTACTGATTCCAGGCTGGAGACCAAACGTTATCATAGAAGTGGAAATTTTCTGAAGGTCTAATCAAAGTTGCTTAAAATATTTTGAAGCTCAAGACAAGTCTATTTCCATAGAAAATTGTTTTGCCTTTTGAGAAAATCAATTCGCTTCAACGTGAGTTAAAACCTGATTTGAACCCAAACTTCAAGACGCAGAAGGTAGAATAGTCTATTTATTACAACTACTAGAATTGTTAAAGCGACAGAGTACATTTTAATTTCCCTTAGATGCAATTGGTCTAGCTATTCATATCTGACCACATTCACCGATTCCACTACAGAAATGAGATTTGGGCCTCAACAGCAGTCATAAGAGATATGAGTTTTTAGATATTTTTCCAACCGCAAGGGAAAGAATTCTAGAAAAAACCTAATTTCACATTAGACACACTCGTTTTCTGCGGGTATGCTCTTGTAATTTGTTTGTTCAGGGATCATTGCCTTAAGTTCCATCTTCCAAAAATCACTCCTTCCTTGCGTTTCCCAATTGAAATTGAAAACTGCTGGCATATGTGTTTCAAATTGAACACCCCTAGACCACTACCGGTAGCTACTGTTTGTAATTTAATCTCGAGTTTATGGACTAATGAATTTATCAGAATTCCGTACTGGCTGATTCCTTCACTTTAGTGGGGCACAGTACGTTTGTTAAATCAAACTCCGCGAAGACACTGTTTTAGATTCCCACATAGAATTTACAACATGTGTCTGTGTCATTGCCAATCCCAGAACCCACATTCAAAAACGATGCATAAATTTTGAAAGTAGGGGTAAAAAAACCGATTCTGAGACCATAACAAACATTGACAAGGAATTCTAACATTATCACTTATTAAGCAAAAGAATCTTCTAACATGGCATTCATTTCGGATATTATGGCTCCTGGAGGAGGAATCCTACTTCTTCCCTTTGTACGAATCGTGATTTCTATTCTGTTGGTGTGTACGCTGACAACCTTCGTCGTGGGAGTGGCAAGAATCCATATGGCCATACTGTCGTTTCTTTCTGCAGGACTACTATTCTCCCTTCACATGTTTGAAACCGCTTACAATAACATAAAATCGAAATCCGACAACATTACGGTGGTATCGAACAATAGTAACAATACTAGATCAGAGAAGACAGATTGATGTAGTCTTGGTTTTACTTCCTGTAAAATACCTACGACGGTGGTTTAGTTGAAGAAAGTGTTTCAGTGAAAATGTGATTGAAAGTTGCGAAATTTTCAGCAATCGATTCGCCGCAGCAGAACGCTAAAATTTAGTAGGTGGTGTTAGCGAACTATTTTCCGTAGCATTATCATTGGTTTCTTACAAACATAACGACACATTTCCAATTTCTATTTTTATCTCTATAAACTTATTTTAATTTATGAGACTGTCACAAGAACCTTGAGATTTGTTCAAGTCTAAGTTCGGGAGCTGGTTCAGTTTAAACCGTTTTCAATCAGAAATGCAAATTTGGAGTCTGATATTGTTTTAGGTAGGGAAACATTGAGAGTGAATGCCCAATTTTCGTGAAAACCTTTTTATTTTGGAATTCGTAGACAAAAGCGTTCGTCTGATTCCCAATCCGAGACTGGAATGTGCCACACCACGTGCCCGTCGTCGGTAATATCCTTCATCATTTCTCGCGAGAAACAGTCAGCGGGACTAAAGCTGATTTCTTGGTTAATACTTCGATTATCGACGAATCCTGTGAAGTTATAATTAACGATATGAGACGAATACCATCGACGGAACAGTCTGGGTTTGACGAGTTCCAAACGGTGATCTCGCATTTGGTCGTTGGATACCAAAAGCGGTCTCGTTCCTGGCCATCGGTGGTATGGATCGTCGAAAGGCACATCTAGTGACTGCCCCTGGCGTGACGTCAACTGATCTGAAATACTTGCCAGCATCCAGAAATGATCATCTTGTAGTCCTTTTGGGATCACGTAAATTTTACCGGCTTTGAAAAGGTTATCGAGAATTTGTTTCTCCTGTCTATTCTGCACTTGTAAGAAATCAACACTTAGTGTATGAAGGTGGAAAGATCGCTGTGTGTATCGAAGAGGAATTATTACCAAAGGATGTTCATTCATACGCTCCAAAGTGTCAACCATGAACTGGATCTGATGAAAGTTGAACTTTCCAGATTCAAAATTTTGCAGGTAATATCCAACATTGGCGCCATCAACAATTACTGTGTATGGTTTTCCGCTTCTGGTGCTAAAACATGGAAAGATTAGAAACGTGCAGTCTTATATCAGCATTTCCATCATTGTAAAGTTATCGTAAAACTTACTTCAGCCAAGATACGAATTTGCTCAATTCTTGCTCCCGTTGCTCCGATGGTCGCTTTTTGCTTTTATCTTGAGTATATATTTGTTTCTTCTCATATTGAGCCTTTTGTACTGCCGAGAGCTGGATTATTCCATTCTGTAATTCTTTGCGTTGGGAATCAGTTAACTTTATTAGCTTCAGACGAGACCCTGTTGTTTTGCAAAGTCCTGTTTTAGAATCAATTTTGACACGGTTTGCAATTATATCATCTGGTCCAGCAACTGTGCCACAAAGCTGTAGTGGAGCGAGTGGATGAAGTTCCTCAAGTTTTTCGCCGGTGGATGATTCAAAGTCCTTAAATCCCCTATAAACTGCGGTGTTCAGTCGTTTGGCTAATCCTGGCGTGATTTCCAAAGAATTTTCCGAGAGCAGGGTCATGAGTTCATGTAAAAAGACCAGGACCAGACACTGATTTGAAGCCTAAATCAGTAATTCCTCCGATAGGAGGAGAATCGGTGCGAAAATATCCATTTTCCATTAATCCGGCAATAATCTGCACAAACGTTTCTGCCTCTATTAACACTGACGGAATAGATCGCATACGCTGAAACAAGGCAAGAGCTGAAGGGAAGTTTCTGCTGTCGAGATACTCTTTTAGGAGAGGTTGGAAAGTTCTTAATCTTAAATTTTCTACGTTGGACTGAAAGAATTGCAAGGGTTATTTTGATCTGAGCAGCTGAAAGTCGTCCTTATTTAGGAACATAAATTGATATCAACTTACAATTTCGAGCAGAGCCTCGGCCTCCTTCAACTTTCCCTTATGAACCAGAGTTTTAATTCTAATACTGAGACTTTGTTCGGATGACTCAAAAAGAGCATCATAAAATGCAGCAATTTCTTCGGCGACGTTAATCTCAATACTTGCTTTGGACTCCAATTCTGCAGCTGCATCGGAGGAAATGAAATCTGTTCCCTGAAATATTGACGCAATGGAATCTTCCGGTATAGGCTTTGCACCATAGGTGGTAGTAACGTACAAGTAAGTGTTGAGATCGTCGCGACCAAAGGAAATGCCAGATTCTTTCACCTTTTCCCATGCCACAGCTAGAGGAAGTGCAGCTCCAGCTTTGGCACATATTCTTCCCACCAACACTAAGATAAACTGGAGCTGATTGTAATCTTCATCTGAAACGTCAAATTGTAGACGAAATTTGATGCGCTGTCGTCCTACTTCGTCCATAAGAGATAAATTTTCTTTCGTGGGAGCGAGTCCTTCCTTAACGATTTTTGAAAGTTCTGGAAGATGATACTGAATATTATCATCGTCTTTGCACAACAACCAATTTTTAGCTCCTACGGAACTAATTTTGTCGACGATTGTAAGTTTATTAAGGATTTCAACATACTGCAGATAGGATTCTTCATCCCATTTAAGAGACTTTGGCAAAGGAGGAGGCATCAACGATGCGGATAGTCCTTCTACTATAGGACGCCTTGTTGGTATGACAAAAGCCTTTTCTGCTTCTATGGACGCCACCGAAGGAGAAGACAACCCTGATACGGCGCCATTCGATGTTTGGGAATTTGGGAAGCCTTCTAGAATATCTTTGGCCATATATGCATCGACTTCTTGGAAAAAAGGTAGAAAATTATTTACTTGTCTTGACAATGGTTCAATACCTTTGTCACTGGATCTCTTTTCTGTCAGTTGCTTTTTTAATGGAAGCTCTCCCTTCGATGGAAAATTGTTATGTGCATGTGTTAATCGTATCTGCTTCTTCCTAATAAATAAATCAAATCCTGGTAAAGGTCTGTAGTTTGCACTTTTCAATGCCTTTAAAACACGGGGCGATTGATGTCGAAACATCCTGATGCGTCAAGATATCTCACAATAAACGAGTGGCAGAAGCATGTCAATTTGGAGACTCTAGAGATAGGAATCTGGAATTTGGTCTACTTGCATTTTTGTCGAAGTTACTAGTATAATTTCGATTCACACCTGATATGATACCTTGTTCCTGCTAAACAGCAATATGCATGATGATAGAATAAAGGAAATCAAATTATTTTACTGGCAATTCAGAGCAAGGATAGAGGCCTTTTAAAAAAATGCGTTTCGCCATTCAAGATACTACTCAAGGGAAAGGCATTCCTGAGGCACTGTCTTACGATTTATTATTAACTTTGAGCTTGAAAGAAAGAAATGTTCATTGGTTATGCTTTCACCATAGATTGCTATAGCCTTGGATAAATGATTTTATCTGTATTGTTGTACACAACAGTTGTACACAACAAATCATATTTGAATATCCCGCCCTGAATGTTCAACATGCAATAATAATTGGGGAGTACATTTTTACAAAACCCCATCTTTATCGAAAAGTATTGCACTATGAGGCAAATTCAATTCGTTTACTTCCAATTTATTCTTTTTTACCTTCAAGGGTTATTTATCTTTAGTTCTAGATAAGGCATTTGTTGGATGCATATTTGATGGTACGAAACATGACCCTGAAGTCTGCTTTATTGAGGTAAACTACCTAAACAATCACATGACTTAAATTGATACAAGAAGAAAGAGATTCCAATCAAATAAGTGTAATCTCTCTCATAAATACTGAGTCTGTGACTGCCATAATCAGAGGTGAAATTGCAGATATTCAGGAGACGATCAAACAAGAGATAAATACTCACAATGATTACATTATAAGAAAAGAAACGGACTAGTACATCGAGGCATGGACAAAATGTCTCGATAAGATTCATTACACGATAGAGAGGATCAAATTATTATCTTTGCGGAAGCGTTGAATTCCTTGGAGAATATGTGCTAGAATCAGGAATTAGGTCTAACACAATCGGTAATAACCTAATTGCAAAGCATAATCCCAAAGGTTGAAAGATATTTTATCCAATTATTTAAATCCATTAAAATTCTTATGAATTATGAATAGCGACCGGATATGGATGGATTACGACTATACAATGATGGAGATGCAGCTAAACATAGATCTCTGAATGTCTTGGAGAGATCAGATATTGATTATCCCATTAACCATGATAAGATTTGACATATGTCCAAGAGATGCTCATGCAAAAGACAGTCACTCTGATTTTATCATTTCTCAAGGAATTGCCTTTACTCGAGGGTTTTATTGATACTTCCTTTCCTGCATCACTTTTGAGAACCATACAAGCTGAACAGCTTTCTATCAAGAAGCAGAGGGGAAAATACATAAGGACTTCACAATTCCTAATGCGGGTTAAAGGTCAGAACAACTGATCTATGATTATGGTAATATTTTAAAATTGTGAACTTACTTGATGGTTATCGAAGTATCAAACGATTGTTGAACATCAACTTATTTAATCAGAGTTATTGGACTCTAGCAATGTCACGTAATGAAGTGCGGGGCTTGGTTGGTCCAGAATTAATGGTGGAAGTTATCATGTCGGTTGTTTTAAGCACAATTCTCAATACAAGTGTACTTAAGGAGACGCACAATGCTAAAAGTTAGCATTAATTCCGTGAGTTGATAGCTGTCAAGGTATTATGTTATAGTGAAGAAAATGTCGGTGACAATGAAACTAAAACGCACACCAAAACAAGGTGGAGTATCTTCATCGCAGAAGATTCTAGGATGATGAGCCACGATTGAATTCTAGGGGGAAATGAATAATTTGCCGTACAATTGTATGCCAAACCATTGTTTTCTTAAATCGGGTTCTACTTTGGTACTGCTCACAATCAATAGCTTCAAGAATTGTTAGGTTTTAGTAGTAATGGTACTAGCAAGGGTCTCAACTGCTGGTATGTGAGAGAATATTTTGTTATGTTTTGCTACTACTGACAAACACAAGCTTCCAAGATTATCTGCTCTAATTAGCAATCATACTAGCAAGGGTTTCAACCCATGGTATGCAAGTCAACATATCAAAAAATCGTCCTGAACAAAAGGAATATCTGGGTTTGTTGGATTTACAGACAAGCCAGAGAACTAAGGCCGCAAATCCCAGAAAAGAATGGTACCATTGTAATGGTTCAGAAATTTTCTTTTGCATCAAGCATCCACATGATTAATTTGATAGTTGGAGAAGAAAAAGGAAATATAGATCAAGTCATCAATGCGAAGGAAATATGGATCAAGTCATCAATGCGAAGGAAATATGGATCAAGTCATCAATGCGACATTCAATGATAAGAAAATGAAACTCGAGCTGCTTCCAAGGGTTAAACACAAGAATTTCAATCTACGTCATCCCAGTAAATTTTCCTTCCAAGGGACAAATTTTTGTATGTACCTTAATCGTTTTGAAAACGTAAGATGCATATCGAGAAAACCGTCCTCTGACACATCAAGTTATTTGTGAAACGACTTCATTCCCAACGAATCCTAAAATAACTGACGAGAGAAGCGTTCGAACACATGGAGCTTACTTAGTGTTATATTCTTGGTACAGCAAAAACGTAACAATAATTTTATAACCCACCCTCACTTACGAATCCGTAAAATCTATATCAAAATTATTTCCGTGAGAACATAGATTGTTCTACAGGTTGGGAAACGTAGTAGTTGTAAACTTCGTTTGGATTCAGGTCTATGAATGAGAGGATGATGAAAGTGACAAGTTATTTGGATACTTTAATTCGCCTCTACATCACTCAATACGTTCTCCTTGTAGCTCTTAGTATTTCGCTAATGCGATGTCGTAGCCAAAGGATCAATGATCACGAGAGGATGAATCATGGAGCTGAAGATGACGAAAAGAATGATATCGTTGTGAAGAAAAGGGAGACGGCGTACGATAACAGTATAAGCAATGTTTTTCGTGAAGTCTGGGAGAAGCTGGTGAAAGCTAAGGAGTTCTGTTTATATACGAAAAAGGTTGGTGATTGGGACCTAGAGCTCTCCGCTGGACTGTTAGCCTCTCTCTCCATACCTCGTGATATGCCTTGGTCAGGCACTTTATCTTGGATGGCAAAGCTGTGGTTTCAATCTTTGCATCGTCATGAAACATTCATGAGAAGATTGGAGCCTGTGATGAGTAGATTGACAAATGACCTGCAAGCCCATATTTTATGCTTTCTCCACCCAAAAGATATTGTCACCTTTGGCTGCTGCAACTCTGAGTGCCAAAAAATTGTAAGTTCCGAAGATCATCCAACTTTCAAATTACTTTGGAAGAAACTTTGGGACAGAGATTTTGCCTGGCTTGTGGAATCGTGGGATATAGGTATCGAGGCTCGAAAACGGAGTGTGTGCAAAACTAGAGACCCCGATAAACAGCTTTACTTCGAATTCGGTCAAACGTATGTCAATTTCCTGATCGCTGGTCATAATAATGTAAATGACTGCCTTCTAGGATTGCACGGAAATATTTACGATGTCTCTTCGTTCCTAGACCAACATCCAGGAATGGCAGAAACAATCCTTGTCAATTCGGGTCAAGATGCTACTCGAGCGTACGAAGATATTGGTCATTCCACTGCTGCAAGAAAGCAATCTATTGAATATTGCCTTGTAGTTGACCTATCTCTACACGATCGTGATGGATTCGGAACCCGTTCAGGATCCGAAGTTTCGAAGCCCCTACGAATGTTACCCTCTGGGAAATATCGGCGAAAGGCTCCTACTCTTTACGCGATACGAAAAAGGCTGCAGGCCGAAGAAAGAAAAGCAAAAACGGTTTACTTGAGGCTTGTACCCTACACAATTATGGCAGAAGTTACTGTCTACTACGATGCGTTTGATCGCAAATGGAAAGCATGGTGCATAGACGAATCACTTGAGAACATCTTTTTGTCGTAGAGAATAAAACTGTAACTGAAAATTCATTCACCAAACAAATCCCAGTCTAGAATTTGCAGTGTTGACATGATTCTTTCAAACTCCTCACTGAATTTTTCATCTAAGGTTGCCTTAGTCCGCGAAAGGGATAATACCAAATCTGTTTCAACTTGCGGTAACCGTAACACACATAACTCAATTTGGACATCTACTTTAACTTCATCAGATCGAGGATTACCCTCTGCGTCATTTCTAGAGAATCGCTGCATGCCAATCCCTGAATAGAAGCTTAGAGTCGATTCGAATTCTCGCACCGAAAAGGAATTCTCCGAGGACATGTTGGCTTCTGCAAGATCATCGAAAAAATGTCTCGCAATTTCCTCGTCTGAAACGGAGTTTGCACGTTCATGAATCGCGACAACAAAAAATGGTTCTTCGTCACCAGGCCCCGCAAAAAACTGTACGTTGTCGGTTACTTGATGAAACTCACTAACATCTCTCCAATCGGAAGGTAAGTCACAGATCATCGCTCCACCATCAATAATATCTGAATAGAGAGGAGTTGATTTGATACTTGTCATGGCAATAAAGAAATTTGAAAGTCGCTATTGAAATCAATTCGTTTTCCACTCAATGCTTTCCAAAGGCATAGTCGGGGTTATTTGAAAACCTTGGTGCCGTGTGTAGCAATATTTTTGGTTTCGCCACTCTACGAGCCAACAGTCCAAGGTCATTTCGATCGTTGTCCGAGTGGAAAAAATGCTAATCACTAATTGGAAGTTGGCTATATTTTTCAATTATCATCATCCGAATTCCGAATATTGAGTACTTCTTAGTAATTGATCTGTTTCCCGATTAAAAATCTGAATATATAAATATTTTTCACACGGATTGTTTTCTAGCATACGTAAGTGGATCTATGGCCATTCCTTTTCCTAGAATATTAACTGAGTTGGATTAAGGATAAAGAAGCATTTCGGAATGGGGATAAAAAAAGAGGTGATCCGTCATTGTTGACTCAGATTTGGTTTATAGGAGGTATCAACATTTCTTACTTTAGGGTTACTATTTTTAGATATTTCTTTGCTTTCAAAGCCAGAGCCTCGAAAACGTCCATTGATTTATACATATCATGTTCATTTCAAAGTTTTCGCCCGGTTAACTGGATCAAGTCAATGAAGACCATACAAATTCTTGATCTTCAACATCATATGAAAAGAAGAGTTAGTTGCTCCATATGTTATAAGATATTACTGTTTCTGATGTATACCCAAAGTTAATCATTTTGATGCTTCTGAACAATTTAGCCAACTGCAGAGGTATAATGCACTTGCAGCAGTAGCAACAAAGAAAAAAGATCTCCAATGGTGCAGAAAAGTCACAAAGCACTCACAAAGTGTGCACAATCAAAAGAACTGATTTTCTGAGCACAAAATAATATATGACACGCAAAGACTACAATCACATAATAACAAATCAGACATGGAGACAAGTCTCCAATGATATCCTAAATTTGGGAAGCTTGAGAAACATTGTAAATTCCTTGAAAATCATAGTCATTACAAAAATTTAAGATTGTTCAATCTGCTGCAAATTTGCATCATGTGATAGCAATTTATTAACTTCCCTCAAATGAAGACGTTTTCTATCTATTCTATGGTTTCATGCATTTTGAAAGACGTATTTTTGAGTCTTCCAAACTTACTTTTATAGTAACTTAAATTTTCCTCTACTACTCAATACTTTTCGCCACTTTTAACAATACTCCATTTATTTTTGACTGAATTGTTGTCACTAAGATGAAGATAGTCTCCGAGAAGTGAATCAAAAGTTCCATTATTATAGATGCCTCTTCTTATGCTTCAAGACAATCCTTTTTTCTCACGTAATGATGCTTCAGCATGAATTGCAGAGTCTTTTGTATGAAACCACATTTGGAGAGCCTAAAAATTCATTTAATCATGGATGGTACTTTGTTCTTGAATTCTTCTATTCATGCGCAGAAGAACCTCGTCAACCTCTTCATTAGAAATGCCGGTAGGAGCGTCTGCATCTCCGTTTTTAGCAATCCAAAATTTCATCGCACACTCTGAAGCATCTGAACATTCCGAGTCTTGAGCGTCAATTACTCTCATCCATACTCTTAGGAGAACTTGATTCAAAGCATTCAGTTGTAAATCATCAAATTCTTCCCGAAGTCTTGTTTCATCTGATAAGATACTGAAGGAACCTTGAATCTCTGCAAACTCTCCAGTAGAATTTTCGTTGTATCCTTTTTCCTGCTTTGATTGTGTTCTCTCTAGCAACATTACGGGAGTTCCTTGAATTTCCTCGAAATCTCCGCTTCTTTCTTGATTGCCTGCATCTTCATGGTTTATCACCCGTTCGTCAGAGGTTTGAAGAAGGACGCAATCGGAGAGCATAGTATTGTATGGACTATTATTTGCCCTGTCTTTTAATCGATTTATTACAAGCTCTAGGTCTGAGGTAGAGATTTTTATTTCATCGTCACTGAAGCTACAGCTCTTTGCAGTAGATCCTTCTACAGAAATGCAGTCTTCCCTATCACGTCCCAACAAAAGCTGTTTCTCCCATTCTCTGACTTGCTTTTCGCAATCCCGAAACACTTCTTCGTTGACATATACCTCTGTTATAGGCTTTTCCTCTTCCTGCAATCCTGATGCGAAATCGTGCTCGCTTATTGCCTGTCCTTCACTTGCCATAAAAGGAATGTTATCATTCAAGCAATCACTTCGGGAAATTGCGCAAGAATCATTCTTCACCCTTCCTTGCAATCGATCTATCACTCTTTCTAGGTCTGATGCAGAAATCTTTATTTCATCATCACAGTAGCTGAAGCTTTCGATCAGGGAGGCTTCAAGAGAGCTGCAGTCTTCGTTTTCGTCGTCTCGCCCAGACAGGAGCTGTTTCTCCCAATCTTTCACTCTCTTTTCACAAGCGGCTTGAAGAGATTTGACATTATCAAGAGCTTCCGTTTCGAGATGGTTGGAACCATCGTAATGATGACTAGTCATCAAAATGTCACCATGTTCATTGGTAGGGGTGCACATTTGTTGCTGATCAGAATCAAACTCTTTCTGAGATTCTCCAGATTGTCCAGAAGGATCCATGCAACTTGTGTGTAATACGCTGGTAGGTTCGATATCTGGACTATTGACTTCCTTCAACAGGCTCGCCAAATTTGTACATGCAACATGGTCAGTAATTTCTTCGACATGAACATTACTATTGGAAACCGTTTTGGAGTCTTTTTCATCACATCTTCGTTCCTCCACCGAAGCATGGCATTCTTCAACCTCAACAAAGCGATCTTGGGCATTGATTACAGCATCATGCGACCTAGAGCTTGGAAATTTATCGATTAACTCATTGTCATCGTGTTTCTCACATTCTCTAACTTGATTTTCGCAATCCCGAAACACTTCTTCGTTGACATATACCTCTGTTATAGGCTTTTCCTCTTCCTGCAATCCTGATGCGAAATCGTGCTCGCTTATTGCCTGTCCTTCACTTGCCATAAAAGGAATGTTATCATTCAAGCAATCACTTCGGGAAATTGCGCAAGAATCATTCTTCACCCTTCCTTGCAATCGATCTATCACTCTTTCTAGGTCTGATGCAGAAATCTTTATTTCATCATCACAGTAGCTGAAGCTTTCGATAAAGGAGCCTTCAAGAGAGCTGCAGTCTTCGTTTTCGTCGTCTCGCCCAGACAGGAGCTGTTTCTCCCAATCTTTCACTCTCTTTTCACAAGCGGCTTGAAGAGATTTGACATTATCAAGAGCTTCCGTTTCGAGATGGTTGGAACCATCGTAATGATGACTAGTCATCAAAATGTCACCATGTTCATTGGTAGGGGTGCACATTTGTTGCTGATCAGAATCAAACTCTTTCTGAGATTCTCCAGATTGTCCAGAAGGATCCATGCAACTTGTGTGTAATACGCTGGTAGGTTCGATATCTGGATTGACTTCCTTCAACAGGCTCGCCAAATTTGTACATGCAACATGGTCAGTAATTTCTTCGACCTGAACATTACTATTGGAAACCGTTTTGGAGTCTTTTTCATCACATCTTCGTTCCTCCACCGAAGCATGGCATTCTTCAACCTCAACAAAGTGATCTTGGGCATAGATTACAGCACCATATGATCCAAGATGTGAAAAGTGGTTGTCGGAAACATCATCTTTTAGCCAAGGATAATGTGGAATATACTTGTCCATGGGAATATTCTGATGGGAATTTGAAAGTAAACACACAGGACCTCCTTCTCTGGGAGGATATTCGATCCCTATTGTTCCACTTAAGATGGAAAGACATTCCGACACTTCAATATCTAAAGAGATCACTTTGTTTTCTGCATTCGCCATTAGAAACTTTGCCTCCGTTATAGCATCAACATTTCCGCAAGCATCCGATATTTTTTCCATTTCATCACAAGATGAAAGTGGCATCGAAGAATCATTACCGGAACGTTCTTTTGATGCTTCATTATTGTTTAGCATGGTAGTGTCGTTTATCCTCTCTGGAGAAAGATCAACCATGTGCTTTAGTGACCCTAGGAAATCAGATGAATTGAAGGCATTACCACCACATTCTTCTGGAAAGGTATAATTATTAATACCAGAAATATTTTCTAATGCTCCTGTACTGCAGTGCCCAGCATTGCTATCTGACTTCTCGATACATTCGTTACCATGATTACACGTAGTTTCGTTTTCACTCAGAAATACTATGTCTTCAAAATGAACTTCCGTCTCAAAATCGAGTTCCCGGATTTTAATATTTGAATTATCTTCAGCTCTCACATCGGCAACCAGTTGTCGGAAAGCCGAAAAGTGTCCATGCAACAAACTGTCATTATTGCACACAGCCTCCTGAGAACCAACAACAGGAGACAATTTTGGGTTCAAATCACACGAAACTGGCTTTATCTCATCTACCATGTCATTGGAACTCATCATTTGTGGTCCCAAATGCAAAACATCATTAGTTGTAACAAAAGAGCCAGTGAAGGTTTCATAGCTAATGTTGCTTGTGCTCGATGAGGTTGATGCACTTTCCTTCGTTTTCATGGAATCAAGTCCAATTTTTTCTCCAGCTTCCTCAAGGGCTTCATCACTTACATCCATTGGGTTAGTGGACATTTCAGAACTTTTGTTGAGAAAATCTGATTCTCTGTGTGTATCAAAATCTTCGATTCTAGACAAAACATCCACTTGGTCTCCGAAATCCATTTTTTCACTTTGACTATCTAAAGCATTCAATTCTGAGCTCCTTTCTGGCAAAGGCTTAACAATGTTACAAATTTCAGATATTTCTTTTATTTTCTCAAAAATCTTCATTTCGGATGTGCCAAATTCAATGAGAGGCGAATCGGTTACTTCATCGACCACACAGTCCTGGGCTTCTATGGCAGCTACATTTTTACCTACTGAAGCGTGCAATGAGACTTCAAAACTCCTGGGGTAAGTCGGAGAACTGCTGTTTTCATCGTGATCAAGAACTATTACATTTTCACTTGATTTTGCACTGCTGCCAATAACCACTTTCTCCTTCATTCCATTATTATCTTTCAATTCCTCATTATCTTCGAGCTCTGATATCATCGCTAGTTCAACTTTATCTGAAGAGTCAATTATTACGGATAAACGTTTCATCATTGAATCTTGAAGAATTGCATCCACTTTCGCATCAGAATTAGCATCACTCGAAGCAATGCCTTCACATACGACATGGCGCTGAAGTGATATTTCATTTTCTTTGTCCTCGAGAGATATTGCTTCCATCTTGGAGAAGCTTTCGTTTAAGATTTTAACTACCTCTATACCCTCCCGATCTGATGAAAGCTGATCATGTGGAATTGAATCGACGACTTGCATTTCAATCGCCTCCAACTTTAACAACGATTCATTTAGATCTAAACCCTCATCTTTCGTAAAGTAGGACATTTGAGTTGCCTCATGCACCTCATCAACATTACTGCACTTTCTCACCCCTTCGATACTTGAATCAATTAACAAAATTTGTTCCCGAAAGCTTTCATCGTTTACCGGTTCAAGTAAGATAGATTTATTGTTAGCTGGGGTTGTGAAGGGATTAAATACTGTACCATAAGTATCCGTTGAAGATACCAATCTTGATTCAGCATTACAATTGCTTTGTGTGTCCGATTCGCCTTGAACTTGCAGCGATACATCATTGAAATGACTGTTATTCGAATTAGTAATATGTAAATTATTTTCATCCAATCCCTGAATTCGCTCCCCTGGAAAATCCAGAGCACGTTCTTCAACATCACGGAGGGGATCGAGATCAAACTCATTCCTATCCATAGAATCTTGTCTTTGATCATCCGACGTTTCATTCAAGATTGATGGTAGGGTATCAAAAGAGAATATAGCCCATTTCCGCAATTCTTCATCAGCCGCCCTAAGCGCATCCTTTGCTGCATGGTTATCTAAGTCAACCGTTAAAAAAGAATGATGATGACCGGCTTCGGGTTTACTCTCAAAATTGTTGATGAAGTTGTTGGTAAATGGCTTCGAGTTTTTCCAAGAAATTTCATCCTCGAAGGAGCTTTTCAATTCACGAATTGCATTTTGCAAGCCATTCCGAGAAGAGGAAGCAAGACCATGCAATTTAGGTTGAAAATCCTGGGCTACTGAACCTGGTGGTGGGTCCAGGTTACAGGTCTTCACAGATGGATCTTGCCCATCGCTAAGTCTCAACGTTGTTGAAGGAACAGCACTAGGCAAGGTACTGGTTCTCTCGAATGATGTGTTACACATATTTAAGTTGAGGTCACCCTTATGCATAGAGGAGATCGAGTTTGATAAATCAGCTTTCGAAATTTCGTTGCTAGCTAATTTTTGCTCTTGAATCACATTTTTCAAATCGTTCACAGGTGCACTACCATGAATTCGTAATCTTGATTGAGAGTCATTCTTCGAAATGTATTGTGCCTGCCCAGTGAATGGGTCAAAATGGAGGCCTGAAGATGGAGAAGACACGGAATGCGTTAAGGTGTCAGTTCTCTCTAATGAACTGGTGCAAACCTGGACCGAACTTGCCACTTTGTCTTCTTTAACCTGATTACTTCTCACGTCAAGAAATGTCACAATGTCTCCATCTTTACGATCGCTTGATGAACTCCCAACTAAGCGTGCAGTATTAGCGTTCAAAACTGACGAACGCTGACTTTGAACTTTAATGTTATTGTTGCACTGATAAGTTGCAATGTCTAAGGATTCAGAATCTGAAAAACGAAAGTTTGAATTTTTCATGGTGCTGATTCTATCCATACATGCTGTAGGGGTTTCCCTGCATTTTTCATCATGAGAAACGTTCAGCTCACGTAGAGCTGACTCTAATCCACTCTTGGAGGAAACGGCTAATCCTTGTAATGGCGATCTTAATCCTTTTGCTGATTTGGTTTGTTGTCTTGACACTTTATTCTCCGCTTGATTACTGAATTTGTGACCTTTCGGTGATGCAGACGACCCTGGATAATTCGAAGCTCCAGTTCCTTCATACGCATTAGAACCTAGTTCATTGTTTTTAAAGGCAAATGTTCTGTCCGATAGCGGAGAGGAAACATTTAAGTGCGATGCAGATCGTTGTATCTCAAGATCAAGATTGTCAGTAGAGACACGTCTTATATTTTGTCCGTATTCCCTGTCACTGTATCTAGCTTTTTCTCTATTATCATACGTTCTTGGAGATCGCAATGGAGGAGGTAGCAACTGTTTTTCTCCAGTGGTATTTTTCTGACGTTGGGTTGTGGCGCTACTTTGAGAGCATGAACCTTCGGAAACCTCTGACTTGTTGTAGTAAAAAAAAACTTCAGAAGATTCTTTAGGACTCATATCTTCCTGCCTGTTGTTCAAAACAGTTGTCGCAACTTGAAGTGATCGAACTCTATCAAGCTCCCTCTCAATTGGAGATTTGGGAGTCATTGGCAGCTTTAGTGAAGGAGGTGCTGTCGGGTCATGCACTGAAGTAAGTTGGCCTTGAAATGAAGTATATGAAAAGTTTCCGAGGGTCATTTCATCATAATTTTCAATCACAAGGGGTGCATCAACAACCAATGAACGCTCTTTTTTGATGTGAACTGAGCTGATATCTGATTTTGCCTCCAAAGCGGAGTTCTCCATTTCAGTTGATGCCACAAGCACCAACGTGTCGTCACCCTGTTCACGAGCCTTCCGAAGCCTCAAGGCCATCCTTTCCGCCGGAGAAGGTTTTGCATTTACTGTTTTTGATTTTAGGTCATCTGCATTCAAACTTGATTTACGTTCTCGTTGCAATTGCAAACGCTTTGAAATTTTATTTTTCTCCGCTTTTCCAGGCAGCATAATACTAGACTCCATAGAAGGAACTCGTGATAGAGCTTGTGCTGATGGCATTGACGTTGTAAAAGAATTTTCGACCGAAAGAGGGGCAATGGGCTTCGGTGTTATGGCAATGCTAGGTCGATCAAGTACATCATCTCCTTCCGTTGATGCAACAAGGATTAACTCACTAGAATTAAGTTCTCGAGCTCGACGTAGCCTAGCAGCCATTCTTTCAGCGGGTGATTCGGCCATGGATCGGGTTCCAAAACCCATTCCACTTCCTGTGTCCATACTGACTTCACCCTGTATCCCAGGATCTCCTCTGAGCTTCGATCTCCCAGATAGTAACTTTTTACCATGAGTAATTTTTTGAGGTACTGCAACGTCAGGCAGCATTGACATTCCAATAGTTGACTTATTCGACGGAGAAGGAAGTGTTGAGTCGACTACTTGTTCTCCACGATTTGATGTTGTTGCAAATGAATTAACTTTCATCAGCATCTTGTATGCGCTATCTCCTAAGGAGTAACTGCTAGGCGAAACAAGATTTGACATGAAGGATAAGAATGGAATGGAAGGAGCGTAGAGCAAAGATAACTTTACTCGCTAGTAATTAGGCGATAATCGCTTTTTTCATGTCGAAGTCGGCGATGAACAAGTTTTGCTCAATCTCAAATTAACAAATTCACATGAACCTTAGTTCGTTAAATATCGATTCGAATACGTAGCTTCTTGAACCGGTATTACTGGAGAAAAATGTGATGTTCTTTTGATTCCCAGATATTTTCCCGCACTTTCGACTAGGTCGAGTCGCTCTTCGGACCTAAGTTCCTGGGACAAAACTGGAAGTTGTAAGAATCACACGGTAGTTGGTTCTTCGCTACGCTGAGTTAATTTTTCTACAAAAGATCACTATAGATACCTCATTATAATATATCTTTGAATTTCCGCTCAATAAATTTCCAACAATAATGATGACATGCATTTTTATTATTTCTATTTGTGAAAGTAGAATTTGATGACTTATAATTTAATGCATGATACAACATTTGAGGTAACCTAACATGACATTGATATTTTCAAATGATTCAACATCACAGAACTGCCTCTGTGATTAAGTGACTTATACCATTAATTTAGCATTGACATGAGAAAAGTGTAAATGTAGACATTTCACTTTTGTCGTATTAAAACTATGGTTTAACAACATATTTTAGGTTTTTCTGGCGCCGTGGTTGTAGAAGTCATTACTGCTGCTGTTATTGGAACGTCAAGGATTGTTGCTGCTGTTGCAGAGAAAAGGATGTAGTGAGAAAATCAAAATTATGCTGTTGTTGGTGCAGAGTCAATTACATCGTTCTGTTATCTTTAATTCTGTGTATTCTTTATTTGTATGAAAGCTTTAAACCAGTAATAATAAGACTTATGATTAAGTAGCAAGAAAGATGCATTTCCTGAATTTAAAGGATTATTAATATTTATATTTTCAATGTTTTGAAGAAATTTCATTTTAGTTGACAAATGCGTTAAACGTTCTATAGTTTACAACTGAAAGGTTCGACAACATTTTAGCTTATAATTTTGGATGAATGTAGATTGGAATTGCTTTTTTAATTAATTATATCCCAAGCAATGTTTAGTCAAGTATTCATGTGAATCGACACAAAACGCAGAAGGGTTAAGCATTAATCTTAGTAACGTAAGAAAGAAACTTTTTCTAAAGATATTAAGAGCCGACTGACGGCCAGATCGGATGTGAAACTTTTTTATAAACGTTGGTGTAGAAATAGCAGCTTCATAGTGAATCTTTCAATTTTTGGTTGTAAATCTGCAGCATGATTTGACCTCAGAATAATACTACTGTATTCAAATATGTACATACCAAACAAACGGATTATGTCTGTGACGTATCCAAGTTTACCAATGATTGAGCATTGGCATTGGGAAATATTAAGATATTATGGGTTAAAGTAACATTCCTGCTAACTGTTTTGTTGTTGCTAAAGTAAGGACTCTTGTACATGTTGGCACGGCAAAAGAATGGTGCTGCTGTTGGAGAGTTAACGCTGTTGTCAAAAAATCAATGTAGTGATGTTGTTGGTGAAAAACCAAAATCATAATTCTGTTCACTTAAATCTGTTTATTCTCTACTTGCATGAGAGTATAAAACAAAGATAAATAAAGTATCAATATGATAGCTGGTCGTCCCTAAATTGCAGCAATTTTGACTTAAAGCAATGAAACGTATCTGATAAAATTGAAAACTGATTAGATGTAAATGTATGTTGGAGTGAACGGAGATGAGAATCTCCAATTGAAATTGATTTGAAGAAAGCGTCAACTCTTAAAGTATAAAAATTAAGGTAATGAGTGATTAACGAACCATGCAATTGCAAAACTAAGGGCCAATCTTTCCGCTACTCCTTCGTTCTTCAAGACTATAATTTCATGCATCTAATCACTTTTCCTTCTCTATTTTTCTACTTAAATCCATCATATGTACTACTGCTTTTCACTTAGGGTCAATATTTCTCTTCAAACCCATCACATGTAAATTTCAGCCGGATTTTTCTTTTACTCAAGTCCTTGTATTCAACTCGTGAAATAGTTGGAATGTAATCTGATTCAAATATTTTTTAAACAATAGAAAGTAAACCAAAACATTTGTCTTGGCCCTGGAAAGAATTACGTATACCTACCGTTTTCAAGCAATATTAAATAATCAGTAGATTTGTCTGATGCAAGCATTGTGACTATCATCCAGATTTGTGAGGCGAATGAAATTGGCAATTAAGCCAAGTTTTGGTTAGAAGATGTCTAAATATACAGAGTATCATTATTCCCAAATTTACTTGTACAACATATTTTATAGATTGATCATTGCTGAAAACCTTATAAACATTATTAAAAGAAATATTTTCCTTTAATTGATACTTTTAGTATGTCAAGTTTAGTCATCACGGTGATATCATCTCTATTAGGCTATCTTAGTCATTGTTTCTTCAAAACAGGCAGCTTCCATCAATAAAAATTGGCATTTACAGTTGTGTACTATATTCTGTGATCCTAGAAGATAATACTTCAAGATTATAGTTAAGCATACCGAATTGATCTAGTCAAGAGATTAAGTCAAGAGATGTAATTGTGTTCCAACATTTGGAGACGTTCAGTGTTGTCAGAATATACACTGTTGTATGAATTCACTTTTTATCAAAGGAGGTAATTTAATGCGCATTGTACCGCTTACAACTGTACGCTCACTTTGAATTCCATTTTGTCAGCATCAAACTAAAGGGAATTCTATTCAAATTACTATTTAGCATTGGTTGATTGGTAGCTGTAACAATATGTCATGACAAAATACTGGTATCACCCAGCCTTTGCGATCTGATCATCTACAGACTTAAACTATGAGAGACTTGTTGGAAATTAAACCGACATGGCAGGTAAAATTTAAAACTAGTACAGCACTATTTGATATTAAGCAATCACAATCTTTCTCCAAATCCTGGAGTCCAACGGTCATTATTGATGGCATAACGTTTGAAGGATTCCTCCCGAACTAAGGTAGCAATATCTCGCAACAATGGCTTCTCACGATACGCTTTCAGCAATTCCACAGTGCCATCTGGTCTCTCTAGGTACGCCTGCCAAGGTCCAGGAAACGAACGAAAAACCCAACCTTTGGAGATTCGTTTGAGATAGAATGCTTCTTCATAGCCGCGTTTGTTTCCCAGACCATACGATGTCGAGTATGCGTTATTTAGAATGATAAAAGGTGCATCAGGTGAACCATATCCACTCTCAAGACGATCCCAAGTTTCCTCTCCACCGGGGTTGATACAGATGATTGACTCCTTGCTGCGTCCTTTCTGACGAGCATCTTGCGATCCTATGATTCCCGTACGAGTTAAGTCTCCCGGCTTTGTAATTAGCTTAAAGTTGACTGCCTCAGACGTTAGAGCACCTACTGGACCCCCAAGAGGCCCCCCACTTCGACATGCACTTGCGATCCGTTTAGCCCAAAAAATGTTGGAGTAGGCAATCAAATTCCTTGATATATCTGATCCTGGCTTATACCCACCTACAAATCCAAGATCTTTTGCAACTATAGTCTGACCGAATTTTTGATTGAGAGGAGTGCCAAACTTCACCTCGTCGACGTTGGGGACCTTTCAAGGGAAGAGCCAATCAGGTAAATCATGAGTTTACGAGAAAACGTTTGCTTAGAAAATAGGATTGGTATATTCACTTACTGCAGGAAATTGAATTTCAATTTTTTTCTTACATGGTACGAATGGTGAGAAGATCAAAATTTGTAAGGGGTTTTGTCGATTGGATGCTTTCAACAACGTACTTTGCCTGCTCCAATTGCCTTCGATATTGCGGTACTTGCTTGCCTCGCGATTTGGTCATCAAACCAACTTTTATACAAATTTGGCATCTTGGTTCCACCACCATCTAATAGCGGTATCAATCCATTTACAACGATGGGTAGAATAGTAAGAAAGAAAACAGAGCAAAATACCATAATTTTGGTTTATTGCGATTGTTCTTCTTCTTGTGAGGATCGGGAAATTTAAAAAAATTCAACTACAATACGGAAACTTCTACTATCAATATGAAAGTCTCGATAGTATCGACGTCAGCATCGGATAAAGCAGTTTTGGTGAAACCCGGATGAAGCAATTCCAAGTTCTAAATGTGGCAAGATGAGTAACTGGGAATTAGGAAACAGTATGCAGCATCACACAAATCCTGGATGTATTTCCTGTGATAGTCAGCCTTATTCATTACCAAGCATTGTCATATGCTCATGCAGAATATGGTTATTGATGCTAAAATTGAACGCAAGGTCATACATGTACTATAATTCAAACTGACTTGCATGCCTGATGGAAATAACATGATATTGAATGCAACTGAAAAATCACCTAATGAAAGAATTTCCTGAGACTCTTCAGAACGAAAAGAAGACTGGCTAGGGTTTATGGGTTATTGGCTTTTTCTCAACAGAACTTTACGTCTAATTTTGAGCTAAGCATTGCATTAAAATACTCAATAGTATTCATCATTAGGTTAAGCTATTAGATTATTCTTTCTTCCCACTCCAATAAGTTGTATTGATTCTTCCAATCTTTTGATAGGTATCAACAAAGTGTATCAAGAGAAATTCGAACAAGAGAATTCTGGGCAGTGTGCTCTTAAATTGGACTAAAGGACAAGGAGAAAAGTAATCTACTACAAAAAATCAAAATTCCATGGATAAAAGGTGCAGCCTTTGAAAACGCTATTCAATATGCGACAACAATGAAAATTCAGTGAGAGCAGCAAACCATATTTCTAACTTTGAACTGTGTAAGGGACCAAAAAAGCCCCCAATCTCCCATGCTTCATTGATAGGACCTCTTCGTTGTGCGTCTCTGCAAAACAATTTCGTATTCAACCAACGTTTTGGTTGATTAGAGTTGTTTTTCTTCATTTGTTTTCAAGTGAAACAATTGGTTTTCACTGACTCTGACACTTATTGAACGTGGAAAGAAAACATCCGTCCAATTACTTAAGATTCCATCATTGTAAATGTTTTGAGGCATTGGTCCCGGATGGTTGACTTCATTTGTTTCAACGTTTGCGACATCTTTCGCTGATCCACCAATATCATTTGGTTGAGCATTTTTCATCAAACGACGCTTTTCAATTTGAGCCTCATACTGCAATAATTGCAACCTGTAAGACTTTCTTATTTTCTTCCATTTGAATGCTTCATTTGTAGTCATACCTCTACTTGTAATCCAAATATGAAAGAGGAGGAAGCCAAATAAAACGATACTTAGAGCAGCAAACATGAATAAAAGAGCCATGTGTAATCTGTGACGTAAAAAGAGATACTGAAATACGATAAAACTTGTTGCCTTCCGCTGTTCTCCCGTAAATCCGTCTATGTACATCATATCCCAAAGTTGATTTTTCTCTATCTCATACTTGAAAAGGGCCACAACTATCACGGTCCCATAGCACAGCATAATTGTGTGAATCAAAAGAAAGAGCAAAAACCACCTATAGTTCTCTTCACCGATAGTGTTTCCCAGCCAACCACAGAAATGATCAAATTTTGCTACATGGACACCTGTGATACGATCGAATTTGCTTCGGGCTATCTTCGGAATTCCTACCGTGGGACATGTTCTTCCTCTTATGTACAGGTTACCATCATAGGGATAGTTATCATATTTCTCAATCGTTTGAGCGGTGATGATACCTGGTGACTTGGTTGCCGCTAATCTCCATGATGCAACGCAGCTTAGAAATGTCCAGTAACCCAGAAATTTGTGATATGACGGAATATATCCATGAGTTGCATCGATCCAAGGATAAGTGTATACAAAAATTATTATCCAAGAACTGAAGACAATACATATATAGAGCCAATTCAAGAATCGATCTTCAGATCCGGTAAGGAAATTAAAAATGCCCTCGCCTAGAATTTTCTTCGAAAGGTTTGAGCATTTTGAAGGAAGCACAATCTGAAAGAGAACAGCAAGACGGCTTTTTCTTGTGTCAGCTATGATGCAGGCGTACGTAAAGAACATCAGCATCATCATATAGCTTCCTAAATTGAGAACAACCAAAATGTTCATCATGTCATGCTCAAACCATGAACTCACTGTTGTTACGATATAAAGTCAGTAATTCTACTAAGGCTAGGAGTTACCATACATAATGACACTCCCATTTTTCAATGTTACCGATCTGTGCAAAATAAATACTGACTTTTCAAGAAGTGAAATCATTGCTTTTTTGTAATTAATATTAGACGTTAATGTCAACTTGTCTGATAATACATCCAATTAAAGAAGACTTCTTCAAACCCTGGGAGTCAAGATATCAAGGCAACCTTGATATTTACAAACAATAAACCTTAACTTGTCGTTCATTCCTCTATCATTTTTGAATCTTGTATAGCTCCATATTGGTCGTAGCTGTTACTCCCGCGTCTGGGATATACTTTATTGGAACCATGTCCTTAGCATGACATAGTGTATTGGGAAAGAAAAATTCCTAATTGAAAGGAGCAATCATTTTATGAACATTTATTTGCCTTTTAGTGTCACATAGGCGATGAGTGTGTTCCGGTTTTCAAGACTTCCAATGCTTCTTTTACTATTGAGAGTCAAGACTAACAAGCTGGGAAATGAGTGCACACCTATTCATGGATGTAAGGTCTACCTGCCAACATTGGAATGACAATAATTGATATATCATTTCATTTTTTTTAGAATTCAATATAATCTAGTGAATGAAAATCGATAATGAAAATTTCTAAAGGTGCAAGCTCTTGAATAAAAACAACTAAGATGGTTTGTAAGGATGTAGCATCCTTCAATATTCTAATATGATTCCACGTACAGGGATCTTGTTATTTCTTTCGCCGATTATTAATGAGCCATTGGCAGTCACATAGCAAAAGGAGACCAAGTTTCTTGATCATAAGCTGTGACCTAAGCACGTTAGTTTCTAATTCGTACCATTCGAATTAAGAGACTACTATTACCCCCATAATCTTACACACATATGGTAGCATTTTGTTGGATCAATGGATTTCCCCCCATCACTTCATTTTTGTAGTTTTTGCAAAATTCTTAGCCATCGTAGGCACTCTGTGTGGTTCTTCATTTATCCGCAGTTGAAAAGTATTGCCATAGATAAAGTCATGAAGTGACTAAGGTACAATTTATGGAAAATAGTAACTAGGGTTCCAAGCTCTCCTAGATGTACTTTTCCTTTTACTTACTGATGCTAAAGTACTTCGCCAGATTATAAGCAAGCACAGTGAATGACTGTCTTCTCTCGGACACGTTGGATAAGTGAAAATGTAAGGAAGTTTAACCTTTCTTATGAAGAAGTGCATGGAGACGCTCTTATGAAGCATCTCAGACTTTACACCTGAATTATTGATGTGAAAGGTTGCATAAGTGTTAAACTTGCATATTATCCATCATCACCAAGTTTAAGAATCTATAGCGACTAAATCAATCTTTTCTTTTTTTTCATCTTCATGATATATTTTTATACTCGTGTGTAATTACTTTGTATAATTTGTATCAATTCTTCTCTCTAGGCGAGTGTACTCCAGATAAGAATCCTTTTAGTCTTGTTAGAAGACATTCTGTAAACTTGAAATAGGCATCAATGTATGTTATTGCGTGTGACTGAATGGATAATGCTTTAAATCAAACGCAAGATTTTTCGAACTAAGACCAACAATACAGAGAATTTAAATTGAATTCCTTTATTGGAAACACTCAGAATTATCCAGAAACTATCATCACCTTGCAGAGGACAAAATCCAGTCACAAATTGATTTTTTTACAAGATGTTAAACAAAGTTCAAAATGAAAAGTAAATTATATTTAAAGATAGAAACCATCGAAACGATGGAACTTTTTTAATGGAGGGTTTTTTAGTGAGAGTAACAACAAAAACTAGTAGTGCATCGAACACAAAAATGTTTCCATCAACCCATAAAAATCAATCGAAGTTATAACAGACAAGAGAGGGCGTTAGGCTTTTCGATGCATCCCAGAACAATATCGTTAGACGAATATGAGATTTCCATCGATCCAGAGGTTCGACAATTTTTGACTGATCAATATCTTCCTTCACACTACCAGGATATAGATGCGGTTCAAGAGTACATTGATCGTTTCTTGGAGTCTCTCAAACAAGCACCGCAAACTTCCATGTTTCGTATCAATTTTTGCCTCGCATCTGCTGTAGAAAAAGTTATGGAAGACTTGCGATGTCACTTCAAACAAAATTGGAAAGAAGGATCTGTTCATTTACGCATTAGTGATCATTTTTCGGATGTTATTGAGATACACGTTAATGCTTGTGATGTTACTAGCATTCACACACCCGGTGCCGTCGCCACCATGACTGCTACTAGTGATGCGAATTCGCAACTATCGCATTGTACTGTACCCGAACCATCTCAAAGTTATCCGATTCTGTTTTCCCATTGGCCGCGTCGACGTCAATTTGGATGGCCTATGACTCATCGAATTGTCCTGTGTGATAGATTCTGTGCAGAAGCCGTCTTGAGAGGTTCCCATGTTTTCATTCCAGGAATTCTCTGCACAGACAATGCAATTGAAGCTGGTGAAACTGTAGCTGTTTATGGGTATATGGGACGTGATTCTTCCAAGCCAACAAGAGGTGGTACCCTTGAGCAAAAAGAGGTCAGGGGCTTATGCTTGTTTTTAGGCTTAGGCTTGGCTCATGAAAACCGTGAACAACTTGTAGCACCAAATGGCCACGGCCTCGGTGTATATATGACTCTATCGAGAGCGGGGACTATTCTGCCTCCATTAGATAGATTAGGGAACCTGGGGATGCTTCAAAACCTACCATCCATTGCTGTAGCTCATGCACTGGATGCTCAACCGGGTCATATAATTCTGGATATGTGTTCTGCACCGGGAGGTAAAACGACACATCTGGCTAGCTTAACGAGAGGTAAATCATTCATCATTGCATGTGACAAAAGTCAAAGTAAGGTACACAAAATGAAGCAACTCGTAGAAACGATGGGAGCTACACATTGTATATCAGTTATCCCCCTTGATACTACAAAATGCATCGATGATGATCATGACAATGGTACATGTGTCCTAGACGTAAGTTTGACTTGTAAAATTATGACAACGCAGCTCAAACGGAAGGAGGATTTTATCTCAGTATAACATGTTTTTCCAGATTGTTAGGAAAGAACTAAAGAAGCACAATAATCTTGATAATCTCCGAGGGTTTCCTCGTGAATCATTCGATAGGATTTTGTTGGATCCACCTTGCAGCGCTCTGGGACTGCGACCAAAACTTGGAGTATCAATTACGGCAAAAGATTTGAAGAAAGCTGCCACGTATCAACGTGCATTCTTACTTCAAGCCATGGACCTTCTCAAGCCGGGCGGGATTCTAACCTACAGTACATGCACCATCAATCCCATGGAAAATGAGGGTAATGTGGCATACATGTTGAGAAACTTTGGTGATCAACTGAAATTGCTACCCGTCCCTCCTGACGGTCTCGGCCAAGCAGGACTACTTGGTAGCGATTTGCTCGAAGAAGAACGATTATATGTGAAACGATTTGATCCCACTGATAGGAAGGATGATTGCATGGGCTTTTTTCTGGCAAAATTTCAAAAGAGATCAACAGAATCACATTTGTGCGATGATGACCCAAATAAAATTCGTCAGGTTTCTTGAACTTCTTCCAAGTGTGCTCCCTGGTGGCCATTGATGAATAAAACCCAGCAAAGCAAGAAACGTTCCTTCCAGCAAAACTCAATAAATTATTGATGAGGAGCAAGAAAGAAGCTAAGATACGAATATAGAATATTAATGTTATAATTATTGAGTATAAGGTTCAGATTTCTTGGCTAATGGCAAGAAGCAGACC
>CAAAJI010000018.1:0-24037 GCA_900642245.1 Fragilaria radians
AGAAGGACAGCTTCAACAGCAATTTCAAAATGATGAAACAATATCACGTCATGGTTCATCAATGATTAGTACAAATAACTTCAATCTGCATCATATACCAACGACAACAACAAGCTTAACGGGTAGCAGCCAAGCAGAGTCGTGCATTCTACGTATCCTCCAGTCCAATCCCTATTGTTCTGAATGCAGAACTGTTAATCCCGAATGGGTATCTTTGAATTTGTGTGTAGTATTTTGCAAGGAATGTTCTGGGATTCATCGATCGCTTGGTGTCCACTGCAGTAAGGTACGATCGTTGAAGCTTGATAGTTTGACACCTTCAGAATGTCAACTTATATTGGCATTGGGGGGCAATGATAAAGTCAATTCTGAAATTTGGGAAGCTGGTTTGTCACTCGGGATCAATGACGCGATCAACAACATCTACGACTACACCAAGCCAACTCCTAGCAGTTCCTGGGAAGAAAAGAATCGTTGGATCCAAGCAAAGTACAAGGGTAAAGAGTTTTTGGGAATGCCTGAAGCAGCTATTGTCTCTTCGTCTCCACCAACGTTATGCAGTCTAGAGTCGGGTGATGACTCTAAGGACGAAAATAGTAACAAAGACAATCAGATAATGGAATACAGTGTGAATCTTGCTCTTTACACTGCTTCTCAACAAGGGAATCTAATGGATATTGCCAAAGCATTAGTACATGGGGCCGATGTTCATTGGAAAAATCCTAGCAATGATGGAGAGACACCCCTGCACATTTGTATGCGTGGGAATCCAACCCACAGAGGTAATGACACCTTCCGACCTGAATGTGCAGAATTATTACTCCAATATGGTGCCAAGTTAGATGCAATCGATGACAAAACTCAAACTGTGTGGGATGTTTGTTCCCATATGGCTATAGAATTCTTAGAATCGCGAAAGCGAAAAAGTTAGAAATAAGTCAAATCATATATATCGACAATGCATCAATACATCCATATCTGAAAATATTATTTGTCCAAGTAGATGTGAGTCGCTGTGGAGGGACTTGAAAAGATGTGTACCCTATGTTTAACAGAGGTTCGCGTTTGTTCCGTTTGGTCATTACCTATCAAAGTTAAACAGAGTTGTAACCTATAATTAGATCATATGCTTCCCACAATGGCTACAGCAAGAGTGCTAAAATGAAAACGAGACTTGGATCCAAGATTAATTCAGTAGTTACTATCAAGGGTATGTTACAGCCAAAAAAAAGGGAAGTTAACTTCCATCCAAATTCTATGCTTTTTCATTAATAATAGAAGGTAGCTACGGCACTAAAAGCAGTAATGAGTTAGAAATAGAATCTTCATCACCATTGTCACTATCATGATTGTGGTGTGTCATGATCATGACTAGGTAGCACATAGTTTTACAGGTAGACTTCATCCGTACACTACAAATGAATCCTTTCTATGAATGACTTCTATCATCTAGTCAGTTCACGTATTCATGCCATTCGGTGGAGTTATTCATCATAAAGGAGTGGAGTCTTGACTGACTAATTTTTCGTCATAATAGTATTCCTTTAGATCAACCTATCATTTAGGATGAATTATTTCTTCCAGATTATTCTTGCTAGTCAAAATATCTTTTGACTTCTTTTGTTTAGAATAAAATATTTAGGTCATGTTTTACTTCATGAAACAAATGTGATTTATCATCACATTAATCTTTAGGGATCTTTGATTAGTATCATCTAACATTTGTAAACGAAAAATAGCAGCCAGTACTCTTTTCAGTTGTTGTTATTTTAGATGTGCTAATATGGCTGAAATCTTCATCATCTATATTAGTACTAGCAACAATGGACGTCTCCGAATGTTGGTAAAAAATAGTATCTCCTTGAATTAATGCTTTTTAGTTTAATTTGCTGTGCTTTATTACAATTATGAAGTGTCATCTTCTAGTAGTCTGAATATAGAACATTTGCTACAATTTTTACCAATAGATCTTCACGTGTAGATACTTGTAGATCTGGCTTGAGCTCGCTCACCTTAAAATCCTTTAACTCGTCAAGAGCACTTGCAATATTGTTTTCAAACTCAAATTATTTCTTCACAAAATTCATAAGGAATAATGTCGTCGATACCCAAGAAATACATTTAATCTTTAAGTAAGGTCCTTCTTAACAATAGGTCTATTCTTTCCTTGAGTACCATTTGTCTTCTGATAACTACTCTTACCTCTTGCATTCATTTGGTTATTTTTTACCTCTCAAGGCATTTACCATCTACATGTTTCACCTGGCCCAATTGTTAAATTGTTGTAACTCTTGTTTTAATGCTAAATAGAACTTACAAACTCTAAATACGATTTTCAGATAATCCCCCGTTGAATTGTGCATGGTAGAGAGGATACTTACAATGTTGCTTTTGACACATAATTGGGAATGAATCCAAAAGAGAAACAAGGTGAATGAATTAATATATCCAACAAAATTACATTGTTGAATATCAATAACCTACAATTAATAGTATACAGCCATAGATAAATACTACTATATTCAAAATGATCTCTGCAATTAGCAGTCTATGAGTTAGATTCATACACTACAATATGTATGTCTATTTCCAGGTTAAAGACAACCAACCTAAATCATACGGTTGGGAAATACAGATAATTTTGAGATATGATGCATCTCAACAAAAGTTCTACCCAGAGAATAAAAAATGTGGCTGTTCATTTGATTCCACGTCTCTTGCTACAATGGATGGATACTTTTTTGTGTCAATCTTGGCATTGGAGATTGATGATATGAAATGTGGGGTTAAAGTGACAAAACCATACATGGGTAAAGCGTTGTTTATTCAGCCGTAGTGTTTTTGTACTGTAGTAGGTCGTTATGGTTATACATGTACTTTCCAACTGTATTGGCGCGATGTGGGATCAAATGGAAGAGAGGTCGCCGTTTGGAGCGTGTACATTCTTATTTTTTCAACCACACTTACCCTCTCCAACGTGTTCTCATCTATGACCGTGTGTTGCTGCTTATGATTGCTTCTATCCCTCCTTTTTTGAATAATCATGAAAATATGTATATTTTCTCATTTTGTTTCATTTCTGCTCTTTGATCATAATACACGACTAGCATGAACCAAAGTGCCACTGACGATTATGATGATTTATGTATTTCTTGTTTTCCCACTTTCCCTTCATCGTCGTCTTCGACGTCGTCGTCGCCGACAACATCAGAAGAAGAGTATGGCTCTATTATGACTGTCAGACGTACGATTCTCTTGATTATTGCCTTTTTGACATATTGTGCTTTCTTTTTCTGGTGTTCGTATTATAGTGGAACATCCAATCAAAGTCGAAGGACATTATCTGTCAATGATTCAACACAGACTCAAGTGACGACATTGGATAAATTTCGTGGTCTCATACTATCGATTCTATTTCCAGGACAGGAGGTAATGTACTATGTAATTTTCAACGATCATGGATCGAGTGACAATCATATATTTGTCCTTCATGGTTGGAGAAATTATTCATTCACATCATTTTTCTCATACGCCGGTAAATACAGCTCAATGATATGAATATCTTAACGATCACGCATGACAAGGAATCTTCCTTGGAAGGCGATGGAAACACCGAACGAGAATCTCTTTCGTGTTCTATTTGTCTTGATGCTTTTGGTACGTTTCCTTCCTTATCCTAATACAAAAATATGCGTACTGACCAAATTATTTTCAAAATGTTTCGCTGTGCTGATGTCGTTTCCAGAATTAGGACAAGTAATTGTGATATCGAAACTATGTTCCCATTTTTTTCATCGAGAATGCCTCTTGGTATGGTTGGAGAAGAAAGACTTGTGCCCCTACTGTCGTCAGCCCATGTGGATCCAAGCACAATACGATGATTGTAAGGCAGAACTAATGGCAACGAACTGTGATGACTGTACCACCTCATGTGACCTCCAGTCAAATGCAACACCAGAAGAAATCTTGCCACAGAATCAAGTTTAATTCATTGGAACAAATATATGGTCAACAGCTGTCAAAATTCCTTTTGTTTCCTAGTATTATCCAGACAAGTCAAAACTAACTGTCGTATATTTATTCGTAAAACAATATGTCTTTGTAGAATACGAAAGGAAAGAAGATGAATATTATGGATTACTATTTTCCGTAGTATCTGATTCAAGCTTGATTATCTCACGAGTCACATTTTCATTGACATATCTAGTTTCTTTGTTTTAAGCCGAATGCTGATTTTAATGCCATGTGAAGTTTTCAACAATCCCCACACTCATCACTGCTCAACAGCTATACTCGTCAACTAATTCCGACAACACACTTTCATAGGACTTATCGAATGTTTGTTTCGAGTACCGTGTAATCTCATGTTAATTAACTTACCCAAGAGGATCGGTGTTGTGGAATGGTACTTTTTAGTTGTTGACGTCTGTGAAAGGTGCTTCACTAAATGTGTCTATAATTCGTTTGTGCTTATTGGCATAGAAGACCTTTTGTTGACATTTATTAAATTCCGTTAACTAAGTTGCAGGAATTAGAATGTACTATTTATGTGGGCATAATGTATTCGTTCATTTTGCACAATTAGCAAATTGCCACACAAAAAACACAAGTGGACAAATCAAGTTGCTAGATTACCAGCTATTTCTGAAAAACTTCTTTTGGTTTTGCTTAATCATGTGAAAGTGGTAGGTCTGCAGTGAATAATAATGTGCCTATCCAGTAGAAAATAGTATCAGGTTGTTTTGACTGTAATTGTGTTTATGAACTCAATGCTTTTATTCATAATAATACCAAAGTTTCTGTCTGCAAAATACCTTTTTTTCAACTGATGCCCAAATATTTTCAATTACATCCATGGGAGAATAAATCAGATAATTTGTTTTCGACCATGCAAAGGGTATCCAAGCATAATTCAATCATGTTTCGTGTGAGCCAAATGAGTTATCACCTAGTCATGACGATCCGTATTGGCATTACAATTACAACTATTATCATCATCACCCACCGACATTACCGTTATCATCCTCTTCACTGGCACAACCACCACCATTGTCTCCACAAAAGAGGAAAGTAGATGTGCTGGAACAGAAACCACCTGAGGAACATCCTTCAACAATGAAAGACAATAAGCTTTGTTGATCCAATTGGGGAATTAATAATATGGAAACATGTCTTCATGATCGCCTTCAAGATCCTGGTGTAAAGGTGAATTATGTTCCGTCGTTGATATCATGCACACAATTATATAAACAAATATCGTATGTATGTACATATTGGAAATCAGGGGCTTAAAACCAAAATATTGGTAACTAAGTTATAATGAAATGAAAGTAAAACAATTCTAGTTTGCATTGAACTATACTTTGATATAAGTAAAATGGAGAGGGACTTTTTTCACCTATCATAGAAATATTCTAGATCACATACTAAGCTCACATTACTTATTCTCGACATATATCGACACTCCTAATTGACTCTCAAAGATAAGAAAACGAAGATGGATCTTTGCTTCAGGTATTCCAATGCTTCCTCTCAAGGAAACCTCAGTACATTTTCGAATCTGACAGAAGGGCAAATTTGAGAGCATCTGTATGGCCTTAAAGTTCCCATTACTACTTTTGAGATGACCTTGCAATATTGAAGCTTTTGAGTTTTTGTTTGCAGCACAGCACTTCAAGCAAGGATAGAGAATAATAGCCTTAAAGTAAGTAACTTTAAAATATCTACTACGTCTGGCTTTACTGTAAAGCCTTTTTACTTTCAACAAAGCAATGTTTTTTTCAAACAGTTTTATCAACAATTGTTATCTTGAGCGAAAATAATTCAGGCTGCTCAGCATACCTGCTTAAGGGTGCCTTTGCTTTTACATGGAATTGCCTTTCACTTACGCTGCTAATACTAGTCATGTATTAAAAAGCTAGAATAATAAAATGAAAGCATATTTTATTTCCCTTGAAATATTTGTGGTTAAAAATTGATAATGAAACGAATGAATTGTCACAAGAAGAAAATCTGTTTTAATTTGACATTACAATGTCAGAAATCTTGGACACGTATATTGTACATGCCTTCCCAGACTTTACTTTACTTCATCCGATCGAAATATTGTATTGGATTTTACCGTATAGCATTGTACGGTTATGATATTGATGGAAAGAATTCAAATAAGTAGCACTACTGCACTGTTCTACATTATCTAGTATTTAGCTTTCAAACAGCAATCAACTATTTATATGGCTAGAACAAAGGTATGTCTCCTGATTTGCGCAAGAAATACTATCCAAAGAAGATTGGGAAGTAACCAGATGCTTGGTTGAAACAATGAAAGACGTTGTTGGTAGTATCACCGTGGATCAAACAAATGGATCAAATTGGTTACTATCAGACACTATAGTTGACTTCATTCATGTTTACTTGAAATGTAGTTGTTCCAATGACATTCCATCAGTTGAGAAAAGGCCACGAGAGCTGCTCCATGAAAAACGCTACTCATCTGATGCTCGAAAATTGGTAATCAATTTGAAAGATTTGTGCCAAAAAATCAGCAAAGTAGTATGTGATTACTTACGGCCTTTTCTTGAACCACTTATCTAAATGCCCCCTCCAGAAAATCACCGCATGATATTTTCACTGTTTCTTGATCCTAGATTTGTTAGTGTAAAAGGTCTCTTGGATTTGTATTCTCATGAGTATAGATATAATCTGGACTACAAGGTAGCATATTTGAAGCCATATATACAGCAGATGAAAGATAAGTTATTTGAATATATAGCAATTGCTGAAGATGCTACAAATCCAATTCCTGAATCTAGTTGTAGTGAGAGTATTCACCTGCATGAAATTAAGGACTTCTATGGAGATGCAGCCACTTCTGATTCCCAAAGCACCCGATTGGAAAATAGAAAGTCAGCAGCAAAGGAGGAACTAACTTTTTTCATGCATTTTGCTCATGTCAAGATGAAAAAGAAGATATGGATGTTCTTGCATGGTATGAGAGCGTGACATACAAGTTTCCCAAGATTCATAGAATGGCTACGTATATATTTTCAATTCCACCTAAACAAATCCAAAATGAGCGCAAGTTTTCTCTGGCAGGTGCAATCGGTCAAGCCCATAGAGCAAGATGCCTTTTTCATGAAAAAGGCATTGAACTCTTTAATGAGAACTTAAACAGTCTAAATGATGACTTTGTTGATGAGGTTGTGAATAAGCGTTAGACTCAAACAATTAGACTGAAGACTAAAGCAACAAAGGTAACAAAAAATGGGGATTCAAAGAGAAGTATGTCAAGCTTTTTGTATTTTTGCAGTTTGAACTCAGTTTTTCCTTGCTTCAGCACTGCTCTGGTATGTTTATGCCATGCATGGAAAGAATTGACTGGAGTCATCCGAACTAAACACTACCGTACTGTATACTATCCATATGGTATTTAGATATCAAATACCGTCAAGTCATTTGATAAATGCATGATTGAAATTCTCATTTCAGAAAACTTGTATCATTATTCTGGAATCATAGATTATGGATTCTGATGCTACCCATGGAACGAAGGAAAGTAATCCAAGCGATGACAATAGCCTGGACGTTACTGTACAGCTACAAAATATTGCAGATAATATGTTGTTTCGCCCAAATGCAGACTTCATCGTAGAATGGAATCACGAAAGGAATGAAGTGCCAGAATTGTTGGCATCTCATGGAGTGCCTTTAGAATTGTGGCAGAAATGGTTTGATCAGATGGAAATTTTCTGGAAGGATCGAATCGATAAAGTGGTTTCAAAGATGTTGACAACATGGTCTAAACAGCCCTGGCTTCTTATTCCTTTCGTTTGTTTACTTTCCTTTTTTTTCTTCGCTTTGTACCTTCATAGGAGAAAAGAATAAGAGAAATATCTGACTATGCTATATTATTCTCACCATTCATCTATCTTTTATGTTGTGTGATTCACCTACAAAAAATCAATCACATTCTTGTTTTCGAAATCAGCAAAACGGAGGAGGAAGTAGAGAAAGCTTGGATAGACTTTGTTTCTGATTTGAATGCTGGAAAATGCCAGCAGCTTGGATTACATGTCAAAATTCTGCGCTATCATTTGGATATGATTGCAGAAGGAAATAAGTATTATGTGCCCTTTGGAATACAGTTTTCTTCATTATCTGAAAGAAACTTGACCAATGTAGGTTTCCAGGGATTCCAATGCAATGAAAATACCATGATGGGCAACAACTTGAGCAAGGCTCTAACAAGTACACCTTCAACTTCATTCAGGGTTGAGCCCCAGAATATTGTCAATAATTCCTATTTTGTCCCAGGTAGAAATTTCAAGGTGGAATTTGAGCATGAAAGGCATGAAGTTCCCAGTTTCCTTCAACATCACGGAATCACGTTGCATTTGTGGCAGAGTTGGTTTGATAAAATGCATGATTTATGGGCAAAGGACATAAATATTGAAAGGAAAATTCAGCTTCCGGGTGAATGTCTTGCTTTTTTGATGTTTTCCTATTTTGCATCAATGCTTTCAATGACATCAAAATATTGTTTATTGTCCTGGTATGTTTTCTTTTTCAGCATTTCTTTTGTTATCCTTAGTATCTTTTTCTCGCCAGTTTACTTTTACTTTCATGAATTCTTCATTAAAGTTGCATGGATGCGTTTTGTTTCTGACCTAAGAGAAAATGAATGCAAGAAGCATGGACTGAGCGTTGAATCAATTCAATATGAACTATTATTCAAAGTACCAAGTGAAGATGGTAATGGTCAAGTGATTAAGCGGACAATTCCAGTTGGTTTGAAGTTCTCCAAAGCTCCTGCTTCTGGCAAAGACTTGTACAATCTGGAAGGTGAAATTGGACCACTAAATGTTGATACTTGTTCAAACTCTGAAGCATCAAGTTACACTCTTTGAATAGTTTTGACAATTCCTTCAGGCTTAACTTTGTAAGAAAGAGAACATGTTAAGCTAAAGTTGTGATCATTTGTAACTTTTTTTAAAGCTTAATTACTAGAATTAGATGTCAAGTCATCCTTGTTATTCCTTTTGTGGCAGTTACTGCTTGTTATTAGTCTAGGTTCAAGACTGGTATATTGTGCTTGATACTACTTCAATTACACACTAAAAATTAAGGAATCATGTCATAGACTTTAAAGGTAAATGTAGCAACATACTTCAAAAATAGTTGTATTGCTGTAAACCGTGAATGATATGAGCAGTGACAAGACAGTCACTTGGATCAGTTTGATTGTTTTTGTGTAAATGATTCAGAACTATGCGATGAATGAAAAAGAAAATAGTATTGCGTTACAAAGTGGTTGAGCTTAAGATATTGGAATCTGAAGAAAAGGTAAGGGTGCTCAAAATGTTTTGATGGGGCAGATGTAAATGATTAATAGTAAAACTATCCATGATGAATGTACACATATCTTACTGCAAATGTCAATGCATTTTGAGCTTTTCCTTCTTGCCTTACTCTTGGCAAGAAGAATGGTTCCAAAATTATCTGCATGAATTTTTGTTCATTTTCCATCGCACATATCCTTTATGCACATGCTATTTGGTAAATTATCGATATTCGGGAATATTTAATCATGACCTAAACTGAGCGATATTTTAGATACAATAATCACATCATTAAACATGATGTTAACAATGAATACCCCTCCTACCGCATATGAAACCTTTCCTAAGTATTACTCAACACTCAATCACTAAAGATATTTACTCTGGGTCTAAACCAGATTACTAAAAAAGTCCATTTTTCACCTATACTTTATGTTAATTTCGTTTTCATGACAAATATAAAGCATTGGATTTAAGCCACAATGACTGCATGCTGGATGGATTAGGCATTTTGGCCTCAGACCGTGTACTTGTTACCCACCACAGCAATATCCCCACATCACTCATAATGCAAAGTACATGCATATTGCAATCCTGAATCAAGAGTTGCCAATTTACTGTGCTGTCCCAAGACCTGCATTTGGACCTTGCGAAACGCCTTTGAATCACTTTGATGCCATTAAGGAACGGCGCGCAAAGCAAAACCGAATTGCTAAAAGAAACAAAACAGTGATTTCTTTTGTTTGGTCCTACTGTAGTAAGCCAATGAGAGCTAAAATCAGTGGATTACCTGAGTATCAAGAGTTTAGTGCTGAGAGCAACAGCATGGCCCTGCTTTGAGCAATGAAATTAGTATCTTTCAAGTTCAAAGAGAGTGTATCACATTGATATCGTGCAAGAAGTATGTATCTGGCAATTAATGATCTATAGGTAGTCACCGTATAAATCTGTAAAGGAGTACTGTAATGCCTTCAGAAACAGTCAGAGATGTGTATGTTCACCTAGGTGGTCAAATATACTTTCACCTTGTCCCTTGGCTATGCTTTCTCTGGAAAAGAAACTTGATGTATTAGAAGAACTCACTCCAGACAAAGTGGAGAGTGTAAAAGAAAGGGATTTGGCGCGCATTTCATCTAGAGCACTCAAGCCTAAAATGTCCCTAAAAATGATTTTTTGACAGGCCATGTTGGCATTTCTGAGACTTTGCACAAGGCTTATAGATTACTTACTGAGTAGAGAGACAAATCCAATAAAGTGCACCCAAGAATTGTCAATGACGATGTTGCATAGTGCAATTCAATCATGTAAGGAATAAAATTCCCGGTTTGCTTCAACATCATGGAATCACATTGCATTTGTGGCAGAGTTGGTATAATACAATTCATGGGCAAATCTTGTCTTACGTATTCGAATTACAACGTCAATGATTCCCGTTCGGATGTTATTTATGTTAAATATTTCTTAATGTTCTTTGTTCTACTTTCTTTGACATCAAGTCTCAATTACTCGCATAATTTCTTGCCTCTGAACATCCTTGGCATTCATTCACTTGCATGGAGCTTGGTGCTCTGTATATATTGTTCCATGCCAAATCTATACAAAGATGAGATGGAATATATATGGTAGCAATTCATTACTGACCTTAGAGATAACAAATGCAAGAAATATGGATTGACTGTAGAGGCAAATTTAGAACAATACTCGTGGTATTGTTGGTTTGGAGATTTCCAAAATAAATTCCAATAATGATGTGCAAGATGTGGAAGGTGAAATTGTTACGGTCAATTCTGAAGTTTCTATTGAAGTTGTCTCTCATTTAGAAGGTAACATTGGAATGCTCAAACGATATCATTAAATGTGCTGGAGTGATAAGTAATGCTTTATATATATGGTTTGCTTCAGGCCCACATTTACAGTAAAGGACATTTCTCAAATGAAACTGTGACTAAGTGTGCATGTATTCAAGTCAAGTAATATGTAAGTGTATGGCTAATTTTCTCTTGCATTATTTTGATCCCAAGTCTACCCTGTCACACCTTGTGATATATTATAAAAATAAAATATCATTGAATTTAGAAGTTACCCTGACAGCTTGCTTTGTCGCCATGTATTGAACATTTTGGTTAAAAATGAAGTAATAACAACTTTGGCAATGCTTTCACTTGATGGATCAATTTGATTATTGGTAGAACCAGTTTAGAATGATACCATCCATGAGAAAAAATTGTAAATCTTATAATCTGAAGACATACATACATACATACATACATACATACATACATACATATGGTAAAAGTGATATTCACAAATTTTATCTCTCTCTCTCTCTCTCCACAGACTCATTTTCAATAAATTTGTATTCTAAACATTTCTTAGCAACACCCAAATTTTGTCTACCAAAATGTCCTTTATACATGGAATTGAATTCTCACCTTGTATTTTTGAGCGGCCTTTGTCATGAAGGATAATACATGTTTTCCCACCAGAAACAGTAACGTGCTTCAAGATGGAAACGGCATCCTTGGAGCTCATAAACCAATATATTGAATATAATACCCTCACAATGCCTGCCTGCCTGCCTGCCTGTCATGTTGCATATATATATATATTTCTTACATGGAAAGCAAGCAATGTATATTGCTTATAGAATAGCATCTTGAAACTGTGAAACTGTTGGAGTATAATCCTATTTGTCACCATTGTTTCCAAAAAAGGATCCCCCCATATGTTCCACCAAAGACTCACACGTGGCGAGGGTTGGGGTTGTACAATACTTAGCACGAGAACGAACGACGAACGATACACGCCACACGCGGAGGACGGACAGTAAGAGAGAAGAATGTTTCCTTTTTGGATGACGTCGTTACTGAATGGGGGAAATCGATTCATGTTTATCATAACATTTTCATTTTCGTTTTCAGATTGGTTACTTTATTTTTGTTCATCATGAGAATATATATATGTTTTGTCATATCGTTACATCAAGTGTCTTCCTTTAATCCCATGATATCTTCTTTTATTGTTCCTACGAAAAAGATTTCATGTCATACGGACTCATGTTGGAGGATACTACTAGGAAGGACATTATTATGTTCATCATCTTCGGCTGAAGACTCCTCAGAATTACATATTCCAAACGACAGTAAGAAGGACGTCAACAAGAATGAAATGACAACAACTTCTCTTCCAACATCAGTATTATCATCAGACGATGATTCTAGTACATTCATATCCACGACCACAACAACAACAACACCAGCAACTACGACTACGACTACTACATTACAAGTATCTTATGAAAATCAATTTTGTCATATACCAATCACACCCAAGGAAACAATATTATCTGCCTTGGAAAAACATTCCGATAAATTACGGTCGTTGGGTTTACCAGAATTACCCTCGGAATGTCGTAGAGGTAATTGTATGACATGTGCAGGGAAATTAGTACGACGGAAAGAACAACAACAACAAGAAGAAGAAGAAGAAGAAACGGTAGAACCAAATCCTTTGTTGGAATGTTTAAATCGTTCGGAAAATGGATTATCACCTCATATATCCCAATGGTTAGAATCATCGGAATATATCTTGACATGTAGTACAACATGGAATGGAAATGATTTCATCTTTCAGGAGGATGACAATGTTGTTGACAAGGATGTTGACACACGACATTTAGTCACAACAACAACAACTCAGGATTCTAATTTAGATATGTGGTATCTAGAATTGGGTGTACAGTCTCAAATTTGGGATCAAGTGTATCATCAACGTTTCGTCACGGAAGAGGATGCTCAACAATTAATATTCGAGACTCGAGCCAAGTCAAAACGACTACATGCCGAACGTAATATTCCTCAATGGACTACAGCTATGGAAGATTTATATCAACGGAATTCAGCAGAGAATGATAGTTGTTACAATATTACATTAGAGTGATGGTGATGAATTTCATTCAGTGTATCAAATTATATATCTAGAGAGACAATGATAACGTTGGACTAGAACAAAAAAAGAACTACTAGGACTTGTTTGATATTACAAATTCCTATGCAGTATATTTTAGATTACCAATTGTAGGTCCATTTGGAAACATCCCCACCCAATCGTTCTCGGATGGAATCACCAACCACACTACTACTAGCAGCAGCATTGATACTACTACTTCCTGAATCCACCGGTTTGGCAGTTAATGAATCTGTATGTAACTTTCCTTGATCCTTAATAGCCTGTAATATTTGATGAATATTCGTTTCCAATACCATACCTCCCATAACAACTTCATCCAATATATAATGAACACGATCGGAATGAAAGATTAGATCCAATTCACAAACATTCTCAAAGCACTTGTCCAAGGCCTCCACAAAGACTTGGATAAGATCCAATATACCCAAATCAGATTCTTGTGAATCTACCGCAAATACAAAGTATAGGGTAGCATAATGACGATAAATTAATTTCATATTCGTCTCCTCCGAGGACCATTCGGGTATCGACCCCTCTAAATAATTGCAAAAATTATCGGGACGTTGCGCGACTTGTTGAAAGACCCGACGAATAATCGATTGTTGCTTCTCTTCTGATAATACCGATTGATAAAATTTAATCAATCGAGGCTTACCCTGATTGTTGACAATTAATATACCCTTGATCATCGATGTGTTGTTGTTGGAGTTGTTTTTGTTGTTGCTGGAGTGGTTGCTTAGTTGTTGTCGGAGAGGTTGTCGAAGAAGAAGAATGTCTCGATTGGCTTCGTTTACCATTGGTACTGCTACTGCTACTACTACTACTGCTACTAATACTGGACTAAGGTAGTAACTACCGAATATCAATAATCGCTACTACTACTACGACTACTAATACTGGACTAAGGTAGTAACTACCGAATATCATTAATCGTTTTCCAAATCCAAATTATATAAATGAATATATATAACTATCTTTAATTTTGTAGTTGTGCATGCAAGTTCCTTCTTTCCCTTCTTCCTCACACACACAAGCACACACACAACAGTTGCAAATTCACTTTACGTTTCTTCATGACCTACAACAAACCATTTTTAAATCCAGGAATGCGATCGAATACCCTGAAGTCGCATCTTCAAAAATAGGTCATACGATTCACGGAGAGTAATTTTATTATCGGACTCGGATATACCCCATTCCTTCATTAAATAATTCCCACCAACTAAAAAGAGAATAGATGCACATTTTTAGAATGGGGAGTTGAGAACATTATATATAGGAAGAACAAATGAATAATATACAAATATACGTACTGTGATGTTCAAAGGCAATCTCATCAATGAAATTAGTAGCATCTTGAAGAATATAATCAATAGTCCCATGCTCCGTTTTGGGTTGGTCAATATCCAACTTGAATAATACATAATCATCACTGGATGCATGTCGTTTTATCACGGAGGGAAGAAATGGTTTGGCAAGTCCATCTTCCAATGTCGGAGAACTCACTACTTCACATTGATGATACTCCACACGATCCTTCACAAAGTCTGGTACAGACTTGTAAAAGTCCACTTCGGGCGTGGCATATTCGTAGGCATAGATCCTTTCAAAGACATGTCCAGATCGTAACCATATATGATAAAAGTAATGCAAGGAGGATCCCTTGGTACCCTCATCCCACGTGGATGCACCTGCATCAAAGTAAAACTTACGATTGACTCGAAGAGTCGGTGGAGGGGGGATGACATATCCCTTGAAGATGATTTGATGCCAATGATAATTGTCTGTGGTCTGTACGAATGTCGTACATTTGCAAAGGGGGAATCGTAAATGAGATACTAAGGGTTCGATATATTCCACATATTCGTCACCGGTTTGATCATCTCGAAAGATAAACTTGGATACGACATGTTCATCCTTGGGTCCAGGTACTACGGGTTGCAATGGAGTAGAGAGTGGTACATTTGCGGGGACTGGATTTTCCCAAGATAATCTATGGAATTATAAAAGGAAAGGAGGAATGAGTGAGTGAGTGAATGTGTGTGCAAGAGAGAGAGCAAGTTTAGTATTTCAGATTCAATCCATGAACACGATATACCCTATTACATTTTCCATTCCATTCATTTCATACGTACTCATAGGATAGACGATTGGCTGTATTGTACCATAGGGGTTTATTCTCATCATGAATGATACACCAATTATCATATGGAGCTTCATATCGAGCAGAACAAAGGATAGTCAAGAAATCATGCATATATTTCATCTGTAATGGTGTATTCAATTGTTCACAAATAGATTTCTCATTTGCCCATTGATCAATATTATCCAACCATAATTTTTCCCATGTGGATGATTCATACCGAAGAAAATGACGACGGAGTGGTGTCGTCGTCGTAGTAGTAGTTCCACCACCACCACCACCAACATCCACAACCTTTTCCAACGTATCCTTCCATTGAACCGATTTTGGATCCTGTAAGTGTAATAAATTAGGGTTAGGTCTCAAATACCGTGTTTCTGTTGTCACAACTTGTTTCTGTTGCTGATTCTGTTGATCCTGTTGAGCAACGACGACACTGGATATTGTGACGATAAGGAGTAACGTTGCCAACAACATTTTCCACATTTCGAAGGATTTTTTGGCTTGTACTTTTTTTTTTTGACAAAACAAAATCCCAATCATCAATGACCCAAACAAACTGCAAGTCATTTTCTTAGAAAATGACCAAGTTCTTTGTTGTGCCAGTCGGCACAAAAGGTATACCCCGCGTGCGTACTACCACCATACCAGCAAAACAAAACGGATCCTGTGCAAAAGGATACTGTAGAGCAGCGACGGTTAGCAGTAGGTAACTTAGAAATCAACCCAAAAAAATATCTATAATAACGTATGGCAAACGTTTGAGATATCATGATACAATATCGTTACCAACCGAGGATGGATAAAGAACACCCACCGTGAGACGAAAATAATCCCATCCATGAGTCGCGAAATACAGTACCACCTTCCTTCCTTCCACCTGCTGGTTCAATGATACGGCACAGAAAAGATAAACTAGGATCACAGGCATTACAAATTGTATATTGTTTTGGAATTACAACTTGAATCACTTTGCAAGATACATGTATATACATGGAAGTAGGAAAGATGCAAAATCAATATTTCAATGCAAGGTAGGGTGTAAAGATAAAAGAATAAAAATTGAAGTGTTTTTGCAACATTTTCTAATGCAAACATTGGATCCTACTTGTCAACATACATTTCTTTTGCTGATAGAATTACAGCTCAATCATAGCACATCTTAGGAATATATATATACATATATATATTTATAATGATTAAGGTCAAAAATTGCCGTTGCATTCCAATAGGGAGCTTTGGACGGAAAGAATATGTTCAGTGAACAGGGAGAGTTCCTACATACAATATTTTGACAAATTTCCAAGAAATCAAATCAATCAGCTACCCTTGGTTCTTAGGACCAAAGAAAATTCAAAATGAAAGATTTCTAAATTACATCGTCAAGACATTGTTTGTAAATCCATAGGGTAGGAATGCTTCAGAGAGTTTTGAACAAAGAATCTATATCATTTTCACAAGAATAGATTTTTATGAATAATTTTGAAGGCTCACAATTTAAAGATTGAATAGATTTTAATGTAGCTCAGGATATTACAATCAATTTATCACTGTTTTATCATGATCCTGACTCACTGCAGCAGCAACGGAAATTAAGGGAAACGTGTTTGATCAATTTGAAGGTATTACTGAGATGAAGATTTCAAGAGATAGGCAAACTTGATGTAGGATTTCCTTATTGGATTTTGTTGACTTTTATTGGTAATGTTACGAAATACAATGAAAAGTAGAAAAATTATAATTCTTACCTACCTTCCACAATAATAGCTTGACAATGTGACATAGATGAAGCATCATGGATTGAATGGTAAGGGATATTCTCTACAGTTATCCTTCCGAAACATAGGTAACTTGGAAGTAATGGATATTTCTCCTATCTATCTGAAACACATATACTATCATTTTTTGTTGATAAAGAATTGAAACAAAGCATTAGGCAGCCGCTATGGATAGAGATCTAATATTTGCTGAGGGGGGTCAGCCATATCCTTCCATCACTGAACATCCTAGAGTATGGCTAGGTTACCCAGATTGATGATGACGATACTTTCTGACAATGTCCACAAAGTAAAGAATGTGGTCCACAGCAGGCTTGTGAACAGTATTCTTCACTGCTAATACAACAATAGGAAGATAACCTATCTATAAATATAAATAAACTTTTTTTATTTCATGATTATACTAGAGATACGCTAAATTTTCGTTTAGGATGCGAATCGTAATGCGTTGATCGCGGCATTGACAATATCCGCAGTCGAATTTTGATTATACGGAGAATTCGAGGAGAGTAATCCTGTGAGTGATGAAAGTTGAGATTGGTGATGATGATGATTGGACGCAAGTAGGAAATTAAGAGGGTTCGACGTTGCTGCATAGAGATTCGATAAGGCTGGTGTAGAAAGATTCAATAATGACCTTTGAGAATGACACAATGGCCCAAGAGAACCCATAGCCGTAGAAGACGTGGCAGTATTGAGATTCATGGGGTGTAACGAAGATGTAGAAGAGTTTGAAACTCCAGCAGCAGCGGCAGCAACAGCGGCTGCGGCTGCCGCAGCCTGTAGGTTACGTTTGGGGTTGTTGTAGTGAAGCATCATTTGCTCCAAAAGAACACGCTTTCGATAATTTTGTTCCTGTTCCAACTGAAAACTTGGATTGGAAGTAGTAGTGGTAGACTCTAAGGAACGCTTGAGGATAGAAGACGTCGAAGGAAATAGGATGGATTGAGATAACGCATTATTGGATGCCAAGGCTGCTGCTGCAGCCGCCGCTTCCATCATCATCAATCGTTCCTTATGTGATGGAGGTAATCCAATACCAGTCTGCGTATTCGTAGTTGCAGGTGATACCATCGTCGCACGGACTTGATTATTTGGAGATGTGTAGGACGATGCAGATTCTGAAGACGATGATGTAGTATTGGTGGAAGAGGAGGATGCAGCCTTGCGAGTTCCAGCCGCTGTAATGGACCTCATTTTGGTCATTAATTCCGCATTATCTCGTTGGAAGTATTCATTCCCAAAGATAATGGGATCGTCTGGTCCGATGCCACGATTCACTTGACGGAAACCCCATCGATACAACTTGCGTGTGTACGATGAAAACTTGGTGGCCTTGAAATAATGAGGTAACACAGTTCGAGTGAATTCGTCCGTATTGCGAATCACAAAACTTTTACCATCAGGTAACCAAGCAACACAGAATGTGTCTGGATTTTCTTGACGTTCTGCCATTCTCATCATACTCATGAGCTGGATTTATATTTTTGGAGGAAGAAAGAAGACAGGAAAAGATAATTGTGTAAGACAAATGAATTTCCAAATCTTACAAAAAGAAAAAGTGACACCTCTTTTCAACGATAAAACTCACCTTTTCCGGAAATGTCAAAGCAGAATCAGGCTTTTTATGTCCAGGAATAAACCGTCTTGCTTCGGAATCCACAAGATCTTCCATTTCAAAGTGAGATCTTTTCAAGTTTCGCGTTGAATTCTGACCCTCGTCATCATCTTCTTCACCCAAAGCAGTGAGCGCGGATGCAGCAGCCATAATGGATCGTAATTTCTCCTTGGAAATAGTTGGATTCTCAACAGCAACATTGTTACCTGGTGCTTCTTCATTGTCGTCGTCTTCATCTTCTTCTTCTTCCTCCTCTTCTTCTTCTTCTTCTTCCTCTTCTTCTTCGAACTCTTCTTCTTTCTTCTTTGCTTGCTTCTCATTCTTTTCAATTGCTTTCATGACATTATCATCTCGGATGACTACATCATCATCATCCCTGACTGTTGATGACTTTGTTATGGCTTTCCAAATGGGTCGTACCATTGCAAAGGATGAATCGGAATGTTATACCAAACGTAACTTTCAGAGTAATGGGAATTAACGGTGTTGCCTCCCCCCCCAGTGATATTTGACGAAGCGTCAAGTAAAAATTATGTAGAATTTAGTATTAACTCGAAGGTCGACTTTTGTCTCCAAGGTTCTGTAATTCAAGACTTAATGGAAAAATTTAGTCACGACGAGCCATCTATGTCGCATCTCCATAACGAATGAATTTAGTAAGCCCAATCACATTTTCAGTATCGATTTTTTCACTTAAGAATTACCTTGCTTCCTACTAATAAAAATGTCGAAATATTCACGAATACCGAATCTAGGCATCCGAAAACGAAGAAACCAGGCAAGTTACGAAAGCACACTGTAGAATTCTACACAGAAGGATTCAGAGCAGTATTATAGGGAAAAATAATTATTGCGAGGAACAGGACCTAAAGACTCTTCTGCTGTTTTTATTTATTTCTTCAACCTCTATATTTAATTCGTCAAATGATGTACTTCGAATAAATTGTTTTTTATCTAGACAGTTGGTAAAACGTCAACAGGGCATATGACCTTCCCTTTTTTTGGCTCAACGATCCACCATCCAACCTCAAGTGTCAGGGTGTAGGAATAAATCTACATAGTTATACATACATTATCCTCCATATTATTTCATCCGAAAACGGTATTGGAACCCGTGATTGCAATGCCTGTAATTTCGTTTTCTCGTTTTAAATTCTTTAAAAAAAAAATCAGAATCGGAGAAAAGAACACAAACACCTCCTGTCATACCTACCAAACCCATAGAAACAAAAATTGGACATGAAAATGAGAAGCGTTCGGAAAATTCTTAAGAAATGTCCTCTCCTTCTCAAACAAAATCTCTCCCCCAACAACTTGGAACCCGAACAGGGAACAATTTCATATTACCCAAACTTGCTACTATAGAGAGGAAACACACATTTTTTTTTGTGAAACTCGGCATTTTTGTTAAACCAATATCATGACTCCAAATTTTCACTATATTAAATCCCCCATATCAATGATTTTCAATTCATTATACTCTTAAAAAAGACTGTCAAATAAATCCAAGAATAAATAATAATAATCATCATCATCTAGAAGAATCCCGAGGCTAACTTTACCTTCATAATCATGGCTCAAAAATACCTTGGACAGGATGATTGTCACTGAGTTTATCAATCTTTCAAAAAGGTGACATTTGAGTTATTTACGTAAAGGATTGGGCAGAATGTATGCCAAGGGTTATTTCATTTTCTTCAGCTTTCCTCTAAGAATACTTTTTTTCTCAAGTGATGGAACCTTTTGCACGCTACAAGATCAGCTACAATTTGTCCCGTAACACTACTGTCCAATGGCAGAATGAGAACTTGATATTGGGGAAATGGCAAAGCAGGTGAAATATATAAATCTAATTGGAGTACTCTACTTTTAGATGACCGTAGTTGGAGTTAAATCATTATGACTTTGGTCAGTTTTAGTTTAGTATCAATCAGTTATACTACTTTTAGAAATACACTGCTTGCTCATACAACACACGATTCCCGAGTTATGGATATTTGATTGTTGGTAAAACGAAGAAGCTGCAATATACCTGTGGAACTGAACGGTACCATCCCTGGAAGCTTTCGCATTTTTTTTCTGCTTGACCAAATTAGACAAAATTTTAATAATGTTTTCTGCATTCACCAGTACACCATCAATAATAAACTGTTAATTTCTTACTTTAGTTCGGAGATTGTGCACAGACATTATCATTACGGCGGTTTAATCTCTGCTATAATTCCACTTTCAATCATTTCAAAATCAAGACGCATCACTGATTGCGAAGATGTGTCTTTAATGGGGATTAAAGACCTGTATATCTTCCTGCTTATGTACTTACTCCTTACCACATGAATCAGACTTATTTTGTTGAACGTTTGAACTTACAACTATAAAATAAGCTGTCATGTTCATGGAAAAGGATGAACAGTCGTTATCCTTTTCTCCTATTTCAGACTTTGACTTGCGGGAAGCACACTGTCATCCGTTTTATTGCTTCCAAGACTTGTTAGTGTCGACTCTCGAACCTGGTTTTTTTTTGTAAAGCAGCATTTTCATATTCAGTTATGGTTGCCCATGGTACTTGCTTAAAATCCCTTTGATCTAACTTAAATCCCCCAGGTTGTATTTCTTAACACCATACAACGATTCTTCATGGATATTTAATCAATCGTTCCAAGGTAATTTAAATTGATCTTTTCTATACTTCTATATACTGTAAACTGTTGCCTGAAAAACGTATCGCAAGAGGAATAAATGCATCAGACCTACCACTAATGTAATTTCTTAGGTTGTCCTCTTCAAAGAAATGCCGAATTCATAGCTTAATCAGGACTTTTGGTAATATATTTTTCTTGATGTCCGGATCAATATCCCTTTGTCGATTTTTCACGAAGAATGATGAAAATGGCTGAGGGATCTGCTGGTCTCCTTTTCTCGTATATATATATATATATTTGTTAGATCACTCCTGCCCATACATGCAATCACGATTGGATCTTGTATTTTGTTATGTGTACAGCAAATAGCTCTCGTGAAATGATAAGGTGTCACAACTCAGCTTCGAAGGTTTGTAGTATTCTCACCAAATTCAAGATGCTATGAGGACGTTTTCAAGGTCCTATTTGGTCCTATTTGGCCTTATTTAATAGTTTTCTAGATTTCTTTGTAGTTTTCCGACTATTTCGGCCACTTGGTTCCTATGTTTCTTTTCGAGAACATCTCCTACGTTCTTTCCCCTGGATTTTCAGATACAAGTGCATTGTAAATCAGTTATTTTTGCCATGCACAGAATATGTCAACCATGGCAATGATAAGGAATCAATTACATTACTATTATAAATTTAATTGATTTGAATCGCACTTTCTGCTTTATCATTATTCAGGATATCCTTTGATGATATCTAAATTTCTACTAGGAGTTATATTGGATGAAGTATTGGTCATGAGAACAGTGTTGCTCAAACTTGCTGTGAAAAGCCCAGTACTTATAGCTCTTCTGGATATTCTAAGATGTCATGTATCCTGTTTCTTCAATGACTTACCTGCAGAATTCTTCTGTTGTTTCCAGCTTTTGGGTGATTATTTACCTTTAACTACATTGCTACTATGCGGATTGATTAGACAACCCTTTCAAAAATGAGGAAAAAAAATGAATTCTCGTCTTTTCCTTATTTTTTGGCGTAATAGTTATTGTTAGGCTCTGTAGTTTCGACGCAAAAAAGTTAAGCACAAAGTATTCAACACCCCGTAATCCAGTTCTAATAAACAGTAAAAGTGCCAAGAGAAATAGCATATAATTGCGCCAGACGCAGCGTAATGGCATCAGGAATGTCCTTAAAATTTTATATCCAAAATTTTGATACGAAAAAATGGGAGAGCATTTCAAAAATAAAAAATCGGGATTTCTTACTCTTAGTAACCAGACCCAAAACTCATTAAACATATTTTCCATGGGGTCTTAACTAGATGAATATTTAAGTTGACATTTACCATATACAATGAACCTTACCTAGGATATCAGCAGCAAAAAAGTGGTTATCCTTCAAGTTAACACTATAAATATCTCATAAGAGATGAACAACACTCCGATGACGGGTAGAGGAACTCCCCAATGAAACTCCTAATTATCCCGGAGCTATTCTAACCAACTACATACACTTACATCATCAATTCCTCAACTAAACTATTGTTAAATGCCCACAACACTATTGTTTGAGTTCCCCATGTAACCCCGGATTATGGAATAACCAGTTATCTACCGAATAATGAAATTCCAAATTGTCTAACTGTGTTCCATCCAAAATGATCGGCATTTCATACTTATCCATGACTCAAAACAATTCAATGCCTGTGTTCAAAGGCACGACGATAGACATTGAAATTCAATATCATCTCAAAAGCAGTTTAAGGATTACCTGCCATGTGATATAATGATTTCCAGGGATTAATACCACGCGTATAATTTTGACTTTCTTGTGACTTACACACTGTATCCAATATTTTGTTTGGAAAGAGATATGGAGGCAAGTGACCATGAGGGGCATTTTGGAAGGAGCCTGTATTGCAAGAAAAAATACCAAAATCCAAAGTAACAATAATCCAAGGTCAGGCTCCAATAAACAGCTCAATATCAATCTGCAAAGTTTTCATTGCTTTATTTTAAGAAATCGGCTGGTGAGAATTTCTTCCTAGATCCCCAGATGCTGTTTGCTAATTGTATGACTCATATACTCACTTTAGAACACTCTAGTATCAATGCAGTCAAAAGACTATGAAGGATTTCTTGTTTGCGTGATCAAGCTGTCAGGAAATATTTTTGCTTTAACATGAGATTCTGCAACCTGATATATATAGAAATACCACACATATGTTCCAATGCCTTGCCCTCTTTCCTATTGTCTGCCTTTCATTGATCTTTGCTAAGGTATTCTATTATTGCTGATTCGGTTGAATTTTAGTTTTAACATTTCTCTTTTGCCCTCCTCTCCTGATAACTTCAGTGTCTTCATGGTCATTCCCTCGAAATTCCATAAATATTCTGTTATTCACGTTGATAGGATAAATGGGAAGTATAAAGCACCTGATTCATGCTCTGGATAGGGAGTCATCCTCAGAAGAAAAAAGAACTAGGCTAGGCTGGATGGAGTCTTCATAATGACACTTTCTCGATTCCGAGAACAATTTGTATCTCTGTTCTGGAAGTAAA
>CAAAJI010000018.1:29600-46839 GCA_900642245.1 Fragilaria radians
CCAGTGAGGGGAAGCACTTTTTTTCCGTGGGTTAGTCATGCACTGTGAAATTGAGATGTTTATTCCAATAAAAGAGCATGTGGGTAAATTCAGAACTTATTGAATGTAGAGGCATTTTGTTATTTGGAACACCATCTCATGTAGTGTCTCAGAGTTACCTTTTGGAATTAAACATGAGGGATTTTTTCTGAAGCATGCCATCTGAGTACAATAATACTCTATGCTTTCTGTGCTCTACATGGGATTAAATATGTCAGTACATCACATTGTTGAGCATCTTGGTGACTGTGAATGTAACATACTCTTTTTGCATCGGAGATCCCACAAGAGTTCGATGCTTGACCAGGCAATGCACCTGAAGTGACACAGAGCAATGGTTGCAGCAAACATTGATATTTTGGAAATGAGCTGTGAAAAGCCTGTAAACTCTTCGAAATGATTGGAGAATTTTGACGCATTCTATTAGACATATGGTATGGCCCCAATCAGAAATGACGCAAAAACAAGCAGTTTCTGTAATAAAACCTTTATATCTGTTATAATGTTGTCACGTATCTGAAAATATCATTACTCTTCAGACTGTTGCATGGTCACAAATCTGAAGAAGTTTGGTAAATCTAGTTTTTCTGTAGGAAGTTCAATGAAAAAAACCTATGCCAATATGGTTCAAGACATCAACATGGTGTAGAAACTGTTGAAACACAATGAAAACAAAAAGAAAAGTGAAGTAGATTCAATCCTTAGTACAAAAACCGTATGTTTAACCGTTAGTTAGAATGAAGATGAGGAGTATTCTTTTGTTCCCAACCATCGAGTCGAGAATAAGCTACCGAAACGTGCTAACCCCTCCCCACAGACTACAGAAAAAATGTTGACGCTGAGAATTCCCAAAAAAGGATAAATTATTGCAAGATCTCATTGACACGGGTTGAGTGGTATTATTGCACTTCCATCAAAAAGCCCAGTACAAGAAAGGGTTATCAGAAACCACTTGAAAAGTAATGGGAGGGAATTTCAAAGCGACAAAGGGTGGTCTCCTATCATTTCATTACCAGAGCTAGGTTTAAGTAAAACTATTTCTTGGAAGTTATATGTTGATGAACCTCCAAAATCCGCCTTCAGTTATTACATGATTATTGAACGGGATATGTTGAATGGACTATGGAATATCCTAGACTTTAATAATCATATAATCAAGTGAGATGCGGATGAAATCTTCATAAAGGAACCTAGAACATTAGCCTGTACAAACAATCTATTAGATTACTTTTTAGTAGACAATAAGCCAACAGCCTTGACATCAGAAATGAATTGATTCAATTGGGTTTGTTGATAAGCCTGCAAGCCTGGATACTCTAGTAGAAAAGGGTCAAGTTTTGAATACAGAGGAACAAAGACGACTTTCCAATTACTTCATAAATATGAGCATTTGTTTTTAAGTCTCAAACTAAGTGACTCCAATTGCAAACTATTTTTTGCAAGACCGAAAGCGCTACCAAAAGTCTGGAACAACACATGAGAAAGAAAATTGACAAACTAGTAGAAATTGGTGTCCTTGAGGAGAGTTATAATTCCCCCCTGTACGTCGCCTAGCTTTGCAGTTCTTGCAAAGAATGGTTTCTGATTTCCGAAAAGCAAATAGTCGGTTGCAACGGCACCACTTTCCTATTCCAAAAATAGAAGACATGATAAGGTCTATGGAAAGCTTCGCATTTGCTGATTTTTTATTTCAATGTATATCTTTGCACCTTTGGACGCAGCCTTTGCGTTTGACTAGAGATAATTAGGATTTTAATAGGGAGTTCTTCTACCCCTCATCCGAATTGTGTTGCTCATCTTTTCGCGTGGCATATTTAGTGTTAAAGTTAAGAATACATATGTAATTTGTTGAAGATATCCTAGTGAACGTTCTTACATACGCTCATGTTAACTAAGTTCAGTTCTCTAGGTATGAACTAATGAGAATCTATTTTCGGATTACAAGAATAACAAATGCCGTATTTCGGTCTTGAATTGTTCTTCCATGTTACTTCGTGGGTCACCCTTTTCGGCTATTGAATGTAAAGGACATTTCTGACACTGTGCTACTTCGTCGGGTACAATCATGAGCTAATGATCTAAGCAGGACTTACTTATCATTAGAACGGAATTCCGTGGGATTGAAAACTCTTGCCTTCTGATTAATACTGGATGGGGAGCATGTAATGATTAAGAAAGTGAAACATGCTTCGCATCATTACTGCAAAAGAAGCTACGACAAAAAGAGTTTATGTTGTGATCAATGATTCATATTTCATAGGGAAGCAAGTATGAATGGGAGGAATCAATCATTCACCTTTTACCTTTTTCCATTTTTTATCCGTAACGTTTTTCAAAGTAAACTTCGAATGATAATGTACTGCTACTCTGAATGACTAGTATAGTTTCCTGTAGAAAGTAGTCAAAAATACACTTCACAATCAGGTCCCACAGTTTTGGGTTTCTCGCCAACTGTATGTGTGAAGGAAAGACAGTAGTATTCCTACTAGATGGGCACACTGTGTTTCCTAGTTTTTTGTTACAAGATAAAAATAAAAAAGACTGTTTGTCGACAGACGTTTGGGAGGAGGCGTGCCCCAACCATTCCTGTGCGTAGTACACGAAGTTTTTTTTAACCGATCAAATTTGGAGACGATATATTTCTATACAAAACTACAGAGCCCATTTGTATTTAAATTTGGGGTTTAAGAGACAGGCAGGCGACTTTTTTGTTTCAATTTGCTGTTGCATCATCATTGTTGGAGGAAACTTGATATTGAGTCTTACCTTGTTGTCGTATCACTCTCTCCAATTCGTGCTCTTGCTGTTGCATCATCATTGTTGGAGGAAACTTGATATTGAGTCGTATCACTCTTTCCATCTTTTGCTCTTTTTCTCTGCTTCTTCTCGCCATTTGATAGTATATCTTTGCATGTTGCTAAGGATAACTGGAGAAGTTCATAAACAAAATCAGTGTTGAAAATGTCAGAATTTAACGGGATGTCAATTCAGGAGCGAATTCGTGCCATGAATCGAACGATTGACAAAATTGGTGCCCTTTCAAATACTCCTGAAATAACAAGTCGACCAGGAGGTACTAGTTATGAGGATTCCAAGAAGAAAGTTGATATTGAGACGAAACATGTCACTAAAGAAGACACTTTCAATTCGAACTCATCGTCTCACAATGGCTACAATTCAAAACTCATTCCTACGTCAAATGCTAACAAAAGCCAAGATACTCAGATCAACAAAGTCAATCTAAATTACAGTAAGCATACTTCCAGTGCCATTTCTAGTGAGAAGGCCGATGATGAGGACTCAGAAGAGTATAATAAGCCACAACAACGCACATCCGTTGTTGATATGTGGAGAAAACGAGAGGCTGCAGCAGCAGCTGTTGGTTCGTCGTCGTCAACTCCTAAGGCTCCATCTCGCCCGAAAGTAGTTCTAAATAAATGGAATCCAAGTCCCGAATCAACTACCACATCCAATCAAATTGAAGATACAGTCTCAAAGCCTACTATCAATAACCAACTAATGACAGCAGTTACTACCACATCGGCACCAGTTATAAGGAGGACTCCACCACCACCAAGCGAACCTCCACGAGTTGTTACGCATACAATAAATTCATCATCTATTCAAGCAGTTAAGACATCAAACTCTCCGAAGGTCGTTGTCAATTCATCAATGGTTTCGGATCAAAGAAATTCAACACCAAAAGGAAACACACCAACTTGGGCCACCAAATCACCGATGAGTATAACCGCAACGCCAAAGTCAGAATCACCCTCTTACAATTACAATATTTCTAAAAAGACAAGTACAGAGCAGTCATCTCCATCCTGGATCCACAAATCCGAATCAAATCAATCAGATGTAGGGATTGCTGTTGCATCAAAATTTACTACCAGCCATACTGGATCGAAAGTATCTGATGACGGAAAATCTCCAAGTCATCGCCCGACCTTAAGGGCATTTCCACGGACATCAACACCTTCGACACCTACAATGACGACAAGGACAACGACGATGAATCTGTCATCTCCTTCGATGATTTCAAAATCTCCAATCCAAGTCACACCACAAAGCAATCATGACATGACTCCTACTTCGGCGTCCAAGCCATCTTGGGCGAAGCGATCTATTTTTAAATCAAACTCACCATCATCCATGACATCGCCATCCGATTCAAAGACTCCGCAGAATCTTGAATTATCGAAGTCTCCCGGTGTAACGCCTTCATGGGGGGCACATTCCTTGAGACCGACGAAGCTTCGCTTGTCAAGTGAAAATGATGCTGATGCAGCATCAGCTCCGCTAGTTCTGCAAAAGACACCACAAGAGAAGCAAGCAAGCCCTACTGTAGCCCAAGTCAACATTACATCAACAGAAAAAGAGAATACTCATGACTCAAATCTACCTGTCACATCGCTAGACACGAAACTCTCTATAAAAGATGATGCTGAAGCTCAAGATCTAAGCAATGTCTTGCAACTCGATACACATATTGCAGTTGCCAAGATAGACGATGATAATGACGATATTGAATGGTCAAAAACGTCGAAAAGCAGTATTCTTGACTTCAAGTCGGCTGTGGATCAAGATCCAGGTAATATCTTTCAATTCGACACACCCATGCATGATGACAGGATGAAAGGAGACGTGCTAGGGCTCGAATGGCCTACATCGTCTGACGCGGATCCCGATGACCCTATTGGATCTCAGCATATTCACGAAAGAGAAGTTAAGGATACAGCTGCCTCGAAGGAAGTGTTTGAACAAGATTCGCTTGATCACGGAACCAAGAAAAGCATGGTGATAAAAACTAAGAGCAGCTCATTGGCACGAAGTGGTGGCTCATTGGCAAGCGCTGTTTCCACAGAAATGAGTCATCAAGCTCAAACTACGCCACCTCTTATTCAACTTGCTTTGCAATACAAGTCCTCACAATCTAAATTGACCCCCAAAATCTCGGATAGATTCCGCTCGCCTGGAGCTAAACCAACGTTTCTACGAATAGAGAAAACTCCTAATCTCAAGAACGGTGGTGTCAGCCAAGTAACTGCAGGTGAGAGCCTTCTCTCAACAAGTTCTCATTCCATTGGACAAACCGACCAAAAAGATGCGAAGTTGGCGTCTAAAGGAAGATCATTGTCTGCTCCAAGGAGTGTAATCCAACATACGGGTAGTAAGTACTTAAAATCACATTTGCGAATGAATTCACCAAGAGATCAGGCTGAAGAATCTGGTCAACAAGAAATCAGACTTGCGGCACAAGGAAAGTACAATGGAAGTCCTCAGCTCAGATCTGCCGGTAGTCAATCACCGAAAACGATTCTTTCAGAATCAAAAAATACTCTTAATAACGAGGGCACTTCCATACCTCGCAGTGCTGAAACTCCACCTACCTTGGCCAAATTTGATGAAAGACAATCACAAGGTCAACATTATCAAACATCTAACGGTCCAGCAGTCTTATCCTTGACCGCTGTGAATTCCTCAAGCGTTAATGCTGTCAGAAATGCGAAGCTTGAATCTCCATCAAAATCAATGCCCCAAGTGGCTTTGCAAGATTCGGTATCTATATCCAAAGCGGAAACGAAACAGAGATTTGAAAAGGAGAACATTGATGTTATCCACGAGAAGGATGCTATCAATGAGATGGACGAAAATGATGACATTCACTCGTTGGGAGATTATTCAAGAAAAAGTGTCGAAAGCCAAAGATCGAATCAAACTTTCTCAACGAATATTGTCATTTCCCCCAAAAGTTGCAGCTTGAGTGTCCCCGAAAAGAAACGAGAGTTGCAGAAACGTCGGAACCGTTTGAAGGGAAAAGATGATGATCGATCTGTTACTTCAGCTGACGCTCAGTCTACCTACTCACAAGATTCCCCCTCAATTTCAGCTCCGATGTTGTTACAATCCTTGTTACAAAATCATATCAAAAGTAGGGAATCGGTTAATTCTCAGAATATTTATCACAGCTCAGACTCACAACAAGAGAATGCGAACCGAAGCTCTAAGCCTGATCCTCCCATTCGCCATATTGGTCAGCGGCCATACTTAGAACCTCATGGCTTTACGGCTTCAAGTTTTCACCAGTCTGACACAGAAGTAAAAACAGTAGATTCGTCAAGAGATATCCTAAGGTTGTCCAAAACAAGTGTTGTTGAAAGTTCAAGCCGAAATATTTCAAGTTCAATACTAATGACAAATAAGGGAGACTTAAATGATGATGATATTCATGAATCGAAAAACCATGGTAGCAGTCAAAGAAGTAATACCTACATTCCAGACTTTCTGTCTTCACAGAAGACAGACATCGAGGCCCCTAAGGAAATGGAGAAGAACACTTCTGGAAGGAAAGGGTCAAAATCTGATATAGGGCTCTCTGACGTCTGGAACTTTTTGACAGGTGATCTCGGAGAATCGAATGAAACCCGATCTGTCATTAGCTCGACTTCAGGTGCCTCAGCGCTCGCTAGCCGAGCCTCGAAGATACTGCAGCGTCGCCGCAACGGAAGGGCTAGTACTACATCCCCAAAGGAAATGGTGGAATCTCAGAGTGACAAGCCCTCATTTCCCTTCCCTGCCTCCAATGATCTAGTTGTGCGGGAAACAAATGAAACGACGACCGTGAGCAAGAATTTGAAAGCTAGTAAATCGGAAGTTGCAACGTTAACGTCAACAAGGAATACCTTACAAACAAAATCTACTAAAAAGTCAAAGCGAGATGCCATAGATCGATCTGGATTCGTCAACAGGTACAAGTCCTCAGATCGTTTTATCGATACACCATCACACGATCTATTGAAAGGCCTTACACCGAAAGTGGAAGATCATCCATTGCATAGTTTTAGCTACGGATCGGAAGTAAGCGCGACATCATCGCAAATCGGTGCCTCCAGTGAGGCCGAATCCTTTTTACATTCTAGACCTAATTCTACTCGCAGTGACAATACAATGGGTGGCATCAACAGGAATTTTAGACTTGAGAGTTCGAGCAACATGATGGCAATGAGAAGCGCTTACAAAAATATATCTACAAATGAATTGATAAATGATTTCAAGGAAGAGGTATCTGAAACTTTCAAAGGGAGTCTTGGCGTCATAAAAAATTTGGCCACAGGGTTGGGAAAATTGACAGACGCTTCAAGAAGCGGCTGTGACATGTATGGAGGGACCGAATGCGAAACCTTTCCGAGTAAAAGCATTGCACCACGTAAGAATCCTTCTCGCCCGAAAATATCGGATGAAGAAGAGGTAGCCATCGAGGTAGAATATATCGGGGATGAAGAAGGTGAATTAGCAGCAAATGAAGAATTTCCACTGGATGAAAAGCTACCCACCGAAAAAAGATTGTCTTCAAACATTCCCGGCATTCCAGTTCCGGCGGGACAATCAAGTTCAGAATTCTATGTTTAAGTCTTTTACCCAAACAATGAAATATCCATGAATTTTGAAAAATTTCGTTTTGCGCACTGTTTGCTCCATGTCCTATATCCATACGCTTTATCATTTTGCTTCCAATGGTCACAGAAGAGGAACAAAGAGATCCCTGAGGTGATTCTGTCTCTACATTCTGGATTGCAGTTTAAGGATTTATTTTGGACTTTGTGAGAAACTCAATTTCAATGTGGTACAAGTTTTCTATATCTTCAGTAATGATTTTTTCCCGGAAAGTCATGGCTTGTGCAGAAACTCTCTTTCAGCCAACTAGGTCAACAGGCTCTTTAGCATGGTATTGAGAACTATTTATCAAGAATAAAAATGTCATACTAATTGTGAGCCATTCCCAAATAGTAGCTTTCTGTATGCTATGCTGTGAACAGTTTGTGAACTGGAAGCATTGAGCACGTATTGAAGTACAGTAATTCATTAAATGTTACATTACATTGATTCAACCTCTTTTCTCTTGACTCTTAGATTCAAAGTCTCAAGAATAGCTTTTCTTTGAGGACAAGGATACATCACTTATTTTACCTAGATGTATGTGCAGATATATTCCTTTTCACAAAATTATGTTTACCTATTTTTAAAAGAAGTAAAAAAATACTTTTGGTGGGTTCTAAATCAAAATATATATATATTAGATCACGAAATAATTTACCATGGCTTGCGACCAAGGCAGAAGAACAATTAACACGGCAAGTTTAGTAACAATCATGTTCTCTCCATAGTTATTTTCTGAAAATAATGTGGTTCCAGATCTAGTACCCATAATGCTGACAAATTTGAGAACAATATAGGATTTTCAATAATAGACTTTATAAGGCAACATATCTTTGAGAAGAAGACACACAAGTAGTCTTTTTCACCGTACCCTCAATTGTGTAGCAGTGCTGGTCTACTACGACTGTCAGTAAAAATACGAACTTGGTACGGATACACTAGGTTTTTAACAAACGATCGGAAGGTAAAATGAATGAAAAATTGTTTTCAAGTCGTCGTTTGTTTTCAACATGATATTTTATCAATTGAATCAATCAATCGTATCGAAAAAATAGAGAATATTGTTAACGTTACATTTGAGAAGAAAAAAGAAGTTCATCCGTATAATTCTCTCTATCCAAACACCGTCCCCCTCTTCTCCCACATTTTACATAAATCAAGGAATTCAACGTTCCGCATGTTTTCATTGTAGAACAAGTATTCCCTCTTCTTCTTCACTTCCTACTGGAACTATTGGCCTTTTGAACCTTCTTTTGTCCCCATTTGATCCATTGGAGGGTATTGACAACAGAAGGGTGATCGTCACTCATACCCGTTTCTCGATAGGTCCTCAATGCTTCCTTGTAATGCTCTAGTGCTTTGGAATATTGACTTGTATTCGCGTATACGATTGCCATGTTGTACAACGTATCGGCAACCTTCATATCATTGTCTCCCAATTGTATCCTACGAACTCGAAGAGCTTGTTCGTACCGTTGAATCGCTTCCACGTGCTGTTTGAGACTCTTGTGGACAAGGCCCATATTATGCAACGTGTCACTACACTTTTCATGGTCAGGTCCAAGTAAGGCCTCGCGCACAATTAATGCAGAAGCGAAGCATTCCATAGCAGCATCATAATCTCCCTTCTTCATAAATACAACTCCCATGTTATTCCTCGTAGATGCTACCTCCAGATGCTTGTCACCAAATTTCCGGATCCGAATTTCATACGCATCCTCATAGGCATCCATGGCTTGATCCAAATCACCCATCATGTAATACACGTCTCCCATGTTGTGAAGTGTATTGGCAACATCCAGATGATCATTTCCAAGCGCAGCACGACGAATCTTAAGTGCAGAGTCGTACTTTGAAATCGCTTCCTTGAACTTTGCTAACTTTTGATAGACTAATCCCATTACGTGAAGAGAGTCTGCAACCTTATCACTTTGTTTTCCAACTTTTTTCCTACCTACTTGTACTGCATCTTGTAAGTAATCCAATGCCCTATCGTTTTCTCCAGCTTCATGACAAACCATACCGAGATTATGTAAAGTTCTTGCGACGTCTTCATGTTCATCTCCCAGGACACATCTACGAATACGTAGACACTCTTCATAAAATCGCTTTGCATCTTGTGTTTCTTCCATTTCAAACAGCACCACACCAATATGGTGAAGAACCATTGCGACATCCTCATGCCCTTCACCATGGATGGCTTTGCGTATTCGAAGAGCCTCTTGATAGGCATTAATGGCAACATCGTGGTCGCCGTTTTTATTATGAACGAGTCCCAGGTTGAATTGGACGTCTGCAACATCCTCGTGATCCTTACCAAGTTTCTGAACCTTAATGGAAAGGGATTCCTTATAGCATTTAACTGCATTGTCATAATCACGCATCATTCCATAGACGATACCCATGCTATTCAAGCTTTCCGCAACCTGAAGGCTGGCTTCACCAAAATGTGCCCTTTGCACAGCCAAAGATTGTCCATAGCAATCTACTGCTTTTTTGGGACGGCGGGTCATACCATAAATCATGGCCATACTATTTAATGCGAGCACAATATGTCGGTATTCCACCTTATGTTGCAGTCTCTCAATCCGAATCGATTCGGAATATGCCCGAACTGCGTCATCGTACTCATAATGATGCATATGCTGATGTCCGATATGTCGCCATGTTTTCCCCACAGAAGCATGGTCCGGACCAAGTGCGGCTACTTTGTAAGTCATGCTTAGTGCGTAGATCTCCAGAGCAAGCTTACCCTGTGACATATTCCCGAGAAAGGAAGCAATCATGTGCAAGCTCCGGCCTATCTCACCGTCTTCTTTCTCCCCCTTGATTTTGGGTTCGTCCAAGTCACAATCATCATCCATTAAAGGATATCGTTCCTTGATAATTTTTATCATTGTCTTGACAGTAGATGCTTGGATATCTTTTGAATCTATTGAATTTCCATCGCCACCAACATCTGTATTTCCCTTCAAGGCTAGTTGAGAACGTTTCGTCATGTCTTCGAGGTTTTGTGTGTGATAACGAGTAGCCTCATGGGGATCCATGGCAACGATTCGAGCCATGTATACCTTGGGGTTCATCAAGACTCTGGCAGCTTCTACAACACGGCCTGCTCGAAGTAGATGAGAAGGATACATCTGTATGGCATAGGTCGTAGCATCGTCGAAAGGGGACATGGAAGGAAAGGATAGCCATGAATCAGATTGAATGGGGACGTTTCTCATGTCTAGGATTCCAAACTTTGCCATTTGTCTGGCACAGGCATTAGCCATTTCTCTATTCCATCGCAGCATAGTTTCTCGTTCTCTTGTAGCGACAGATTCCAAATTGTTGTCTTGTTGCGGAAGAGAAGTAGGAGTTGAGGTAGAAAATCCACCTTCCTCCGGTGGGAGTCCACTTAAGTAAACACCGTATTGAAATTGCAAATCGTTATAGATTTGAAAATATTGAGTTCGAGATTCTTGCTGTATACGCTGTCTTCGTTGATCCCAACCAGAAAAATCAACAGTAGAATCTTGCAATTCGGATCTGTCACTTTTTAACGAAGCGGTTCTTGACTTTTTACTTGTTTCATCCTTCTGACTTTCATCCTCCATGTTCACATCACAAAGTTCAAGATTCCTATCCTCAGCAATATCTTTCTTATCATATATTTCGTCATCAGTGATACGTCCAGCCAAGACTAAGAACCCTAGCTGCACCAGAATATCACGAACAAAGGTAAGGAATGGATCTTTGGAATGAATTTGGCGGAAACGAAAGGATAAATTTCGCTCTGATTTGGGTTGACGAAGAATAATATTTTTCTTCCAGAATCCTTTCGATGGTTCATCTGACTTTCGTAAAGGATTCGCTCCAGAATTCACAAAGTCCACAAATGCTTCTAGGGTATCCTTGGATAGACTTGGGTCACATGAATGTCCATGTAACCATTGGATCGGATTTGGTTGAGTAGACGATATAGAATCGTTGCTAGAAACAGAACGAGATTCGTTATCGTGTGTTCCTACGCCGGCAATACTTGAGGTAGTAGTATCCGTGGTGAGAGGATGGATGTGAAGGCCCCCAATCAATTCTGTCCATAGCATAAGAGCCGCACCAGAGGGTATGGAAGGTAGTCTGCAATAGGATATACCATCCTTATGTATCTTTGTTTCTTGAAATACAACTGCCAGAGTAGAGAACATGAACTTTAAGATGCGTCTGACATGCGCATTGACAATGGCATCGTCAAAATCTGAGTTGTACATTTGAAATCGTGTGGAGTATCCAGCCATGGATGTATTCGATTCCTTGGACTTGGTAGGTTCTGCACGATTCGTTTGGAAGAAAATAGGCACAAAATGGCGTTTGGATTGATCATACCCCCAAAATTCTCGTCTTGGTGATTTGGTAAATTGCTTGAATTTTTGTTTGACATTTGCTCCTTGTTGAGAATAGAAAGATGATTTGTTGTTGTTACTACTGTTGCTGCTGTTGCTGCTATGGCTTTTGTAGGATGCCGCTGCTGTTGATGATGATGCTGATGCTGTTCTATAATTCTGTATAGGACTTTCTGTGGAACTGCCATTACTGCTTCGAGTACTGTTGCTCATGTTGCTAATGATACTTCTTGAACTTGCCTGAGGATTATTTCGCATCATGGCTCGATGATCTTGGATGACCATAAAAGGTAAGGTAGAAGTAGATGGTGACGAATCTTTATCCAGATGATGTATTCGTCTAGTCAAACTGCTTTGAGATGATGATCTGTCCATTACTCTCATGGGTGATGAAGATTTTGAACGAGATGAATCTGATTTCTTCATTCAATAAATTCAAGAAGATATCGCCCTTTCAATCTAGTTCTCTTCTATCTCTTCGTTTCAAACACACACACACACACAAGTTATTATTGTAAATGATTATTGTTCCAGATGAATGATCTTCCTCCTTAAAGAAACAATCACGACATGCAAAAATATATAGTCCTTTAAAATCTCTACTTCAAAAGTACGTCAAATGAGAACATATCCGATCAACTCTAAAGGGGATACATTCGACGGATTCCAATAGCGGAGAAATAAAAAAGCCGCTCTCGAGAAATTATTCTGAAAATCCTTATCGATCGTAACCATTGAAAGATGTGTGTGGTACTACCTCTACTACTTGAATGACTCCAACCCAATATTGACTTTTTTGGATATTGGCAATCGGTTGAAAAATTGAAATCAGAACCCATAATATAGTAAATACTCTATCAAGTTGATGTGGCTTTTGGATTCCACGTGCTAAGCGTAATCGTGAAAGAAACGTTGTCCATAGCATTTCAATGACGTCACCCAAGAAAAACTCATGGGGCTGTATCGATGCTTCGAGATTTGCCTTCGAGAATTCCCACCGTCTATTGGGGGGGCATATAGATGACGTCAAGGCGTTTTCATCACGTCACAATGGAAATGTCAAAATAATGTCTCGTAATCTAACCACGACTACCAACCATGGAACAAAAGGTAGGACGGCAAGAAACCAAAAACACAAGCCAACAGAATCCTAAAGGCTCCGATATGCTACGATGCTTTCATGACCAATATTGACACTTATATATATATATTGAAAGCAATCAAACTATGTCAAAGTCAGACATTACTAGAAGACGCATAGGGGAGAGGAGACTAAATGACATTTCAAAATTGATTATCGAAAATTATCCATGAAGAGTCTCAAATGGAGAATTGAGGATTCAGAAAAAAAATGGATACGAGCCGTGTTAATGATTCGTTGAGGAAATATTCGGAGGGCTTCGTTCAAACTTGTTTCTTTATGGAAATCCAATCGTCACCCCAATGAAAATAATTTTAGAGTTTCGGAGCATAATCCTCTTTTACTTAGACGAAAATTACTCGTAGGCACATCATCCTACGAATGAAATAAAATGAAATTTTACAAATATAATTTATTATAAAACTCGAAGAGTCTTTCCAAGAATTTCATGGAATGTTTCCTTATGACAACAATTTTGCATTTTTTCCATCATAAATCAACTGTATTTTTGGTACTGTAATCCCTTGGTTGATAGGTAGAGGGATTGTTATAGTTGGCCACAAAATCAGCCTTGACAAAGGTTGGTGGTTTCTCTCCCTTTCCTTCAAAGTCAAACATACCGGTACCATTCATATACTTCTCATGAAAGCTTTCATCCGCATCCAGATCATATAATACAGAACCGTCCTCAGAAATGATCTCAACAGTTGGAGACACAACAAGCTCTGTTTCTGTCTCATCTCCAGCCGTCGTTACAGCCGTCGGAGTGGAGGACGTCCATTTGGACTTATCCACCTTTGCATTGTTATCACCAAATCCTGCAATGGGACTTGTGGATGGAAAGGAATCAGTATCTTGAAGACGGATTCTATTATTTCGTTGCTTTGGGTTCGTATTGTCGCCCTCACGTGCTGCCCTTTTTCGTCTTTGTAGTAATAGAATCATGATAAGGAAGACACCAATGGCTGCAGAAACGATGAGACCAACCGTCAATGCGGATACGTTAAGCGAGCTACCAGTGATGGCAGCGTTAGATTGTTCTCGAGTAGGACTTGCCGTAGGTGGAGGAACTGCGGATGCACCAAGAAAGTATAGACCGACAATGCCCCTGTCCGGATCGACGAATCGGTATTGATTCTCTGTATTGCTCTGTAACTTACGTTGACTTTGTGGATTCTGAAAGGCAAGTTCCAATAACTGATACACCTTGTCGGTTGCTTCATCCGAGGTTGTATTGTCTTGCTTCGACAAGTATACAGTCACTGAACTTTGAATCAAGTAACATTCCGAATCCTCCACTGAAGATACATTGAGTGCTGAGCATTGTCCCTCTTTAATTTGATTTTGTTCTGCTGATCCAATTCCAAGCCATGCAAGGTTTCGTCGATGTCGACTCTCGTGGTAGAGTAAGTGTCGTTCTCGTCTTCCTTGCTCTTGTGGACATGAAACAAGAAATGCAGTCAAATATTGACCAACAAGTCTATTTAAACGCCTTAAACTCTTTGCAAAGGTGATATTTGTAGACGTAGGGTCGAAAAGTATCTCGTACCAATAGGACACGGTACGATTTTGCTCGGTAGTATTGTAGACATTCCCATTGGCAATGGCAACACATGCAGTAGGAAGTTCCTCACTTACAGGTGCAAGAGAGGATGGCATGGAGGATGGATCAGCCGATGGTTGAAGTGTTGGATCTGTGACAAGCGGACTTGTGGATGGAACTTGGATTTCAGATGTTCCTTGTGTCGGCGACTCGGTCGTCGGACTTGGAGTTGTAATTGGTGATTCAGTCGTCGGACGTGGAGTTGTAATTGGCGACTCGGTCGTCGGACTTGGAGCTGTTATTGGCGACTCGGTCGTCGGACTTGGAGCTGATATTGGCGATGGATTCGTAGGAGATGGAAGTGACAATGGTGATGGTAAAGACAGTGGTGACGATGATGGTGACGATGGAGTCATCATCCAAAAAGCTGGTGATGTAATCGCCGTCGGACCTTGAGGACTACGACTACTACTTTGTTGGATCGTTGGTGGGGATGTTGTCACAATGACTGGTTCAGGAAATACAGTTACAGGAGCAAACCAATCGTTCGAGGGTGCTGCGGAGAACGTAGGAGCGATTTTGGGTGATGGTGGAATGGATGATGGTGTGGGTACCTTTGTCTTGGAATCTTTATCATCGTCACCTTTCGGGTTTTTGTCCTTGGGACTTTTGGTCGGAAAGTCTGTAATGGTAGGGACAGGTGTAATGGTAGGACTCCAAGTCGGGAAATCTGTATCGAAATTTTCTTTATCAGTAGGAACGCAATCCATATAATCAATTCCCTTAATTGCCCCTTCTTCGGGTATGCTATCAAAACATTTCTTTTGTTTCTTCTTCTTATTTCGCTTTTTGCGTCGTGCAAAGTTACGATCTTGTACAGTGGAAGGGCTCTTCGTAAACGAGACATCGGATGGAACGGGGTTTGATGATCCCCCTATTCCCAACCGATCTTCATCAATATCTGTAAGAGCTGTAGCATTTTCGATGGACGGTACCGTGGTTTTACCAGCCTTCTTTTTCTTGGCCACTCTTTCTTCAACTTCCACATTAATTGTCAAGGGCTTATCCAATCCCTGACTTGGTTCATAATTAAGTATAGTCCACAACTTTCTTGCACCACGAGGTGTCTGAACTCTCGATGACCTTCGAGTTTTGGCATGCACCATGCTTGGAAAGGTGAGATCAAAGATTGAAACAAAAAAAAGATAACTAGACGCAAGGAAATGCCATCGAAGCAAAATATGTGACTTCATTTTGAACTTTGTAGTAAACCAAAAGTAATTCACTATAGGATGGAGGACTTGATTCAGCAATCTTCCAAACAGGGGAGCAAAAACGACCAACACCTGAACCAACAAGTCAAGATCGAAAGAGTCGTGGATTAATTTGTGTGGATAATTATTTCAACGCACATCCGAACAAATAACGCCTGCTTTGCCTTCAACGGTAACGAAACAGGCCGTTAGATCGACGTTCTAAAACTATACAAACACAACATTACACATCCTATCGGATTTCCACTATATGATGAAATTGTAATTGCCGAATCTTCGCATGTAAGCACATGAAATTTACAACGCTTGAATTCACCCCAATTTCTAATGTCTAAAGTTTGCTTCAGATACCAGCTCCAAAGGTAGTGTTTAGGTATCGACTTGGATAAATCTGGATCTTTGCCAAAATGTAATTCTTGCCTCGCCTATTTACACCTTTTTGTCTTCCCATACAAAAAGCCACACAGCACAACAAAAAAAATATCAACATCTCCTGAAAGATTGTCTTCTCTTTCATCAATTGTTCAATTACCTCACGAAACTAGTCTTGCCATGTTCCTGTGATAATACTTGGCAATGAAACTTATATACACAAACGGAGTTTTCCGATACCCATACTTTAAGAGCATCCAAGCAACCTATAGATTAAATATACTATTGGCTGAATATCCAAAAAGAGAGAAACATCAGCAAAGAACTTAACCAAGTCCAGTCAGATCTTTTCAAAGGAAACCAGGGAAATTCTGACTTTACAGGAATCAACTATATCAAAAGATGATGTGGATATGCATAACTTATCTATGAGCATTAATACTACAGGGTTTTCCTATACTTTTCTGGTCAAATCTTGGAAACTCATTACAGGTTGAAGGTTTTAGATCAATTGCCAGGATACTTCTTTATTAACCTTGCTGATGTCCCCACTATTTGTTGGTGAAAATCTTACAGTTTGGTACATGATTTCGAATCAACTTTAGATCCCAAAAAGACAAATGATTTTGTTGACTAAGGAAAGTCTAATAAAGATATAAGTCAAAAATCAAGATAGGTGCTTTTGACTTGCACTTTGATGATACTATTTTTAACCAAATTAAAAGAAAAGGAAAACTCCAAGCAAAGTCAATAAGCTCTATCACAAGCATTGAGCTTGAAAATCTTGTCATTCGGCGTATGTAATTCGCCTTGTCTACAGTGACAGAACCTGATTTGTTCGCCTTGGGAACCAAAGGAATGGAGGATATGGATATGCAAAGCAGGATGTATCCCCAAAAACTGGCACGAGATTTATCATGTCATGCCGACAAGTAAACATTAATTTCTGTGAATAGATGCAACCATGCAAAGAACATCTTAATGTTTACTTCTAGTTATACTATTGGACATCTTATACACTCAGACAACTACATTTCATGGAAAC
>CAAAJI010000018.1:77599-110171 GCA_900642245.1 Fragilaria radians
GATATTCATTTATATTTCCTCCTGCAAGTCTCCATGTAGAAAAGCTGTTTCTACATCGATAATGCAAGCATTTAGATTCCAAATTAGTTTCGAAATCAACATGATTCGAAAGCTAACATCGTTGATAACTGGAGCAAAGCTTTCATTAAAGTCAATTCCAGGAATTTGACTATAACCACAAGCAACTAGTCTCGCTCTGAAGACTCCATTCCTCTTGATCTTAAAGATCCATTTGCACTTAATAGTTCTTTGATTCTTTGGGATATCTTCCTTCTTGATAATTTCCCACACTTTCTTCTTATTCATCTCATCAAATTCCTTGTTAATTGCTGCGCGCCAATTTTCCTTAACCTTAGGATCCTTGTGATTCCATGCTTGATTAAAAGTGGAGGGTTCTTCATTAATTGCACTCCCAGTAAATAACGCAACATTTGCTTGATCAAGGAGTATTTCCCTTCCTTGTTCAAATTGTTCAACCACTTGCGTTGCATCCAGATTAAAGCTGCTCTCCAAACGACGCATTTGTTTGTAAAGTTTAATCCTTTTTAATTCATCACGGTCTGTAACATCTTTAGGAGCATTTTGGCTTGTATTTACTGACTGAATCATCACCTCCACGCCATCATTGTCATCATAGTTTGGTTGATTGTTAGGTTTATTTAGAATCCATTCTTTATGGACTTGATTTAACCAAATAATGTCGCGTGAGTTAATAATCATTTCAGTTTCAAGATCTATAGACATCATGAGCATGATGTGCAGAATAGCCAACAAACTTTCAAGGAGTCCCTCTATTCTTTAACTTGCCCTGAATTTTATCCTTCGTAGTGACAACTCCGATCTCACCGAAGGATCTTAAACTTGCTGGTAGTTTAGGCGTACAACCAAATAGAAGTTGATGAGGACAAACCTCCTGATTCTTAACAGAAGTTATGTTTGACAAAAAAGTTACTGTCATTGCACACTCCGCCCAAACGCCCGATCTAAGGTCATCCTTTAAACCAGCGCCATTTAACATTGCTCTAATCCTCCCAAAGAAGGTTTGAAACTTTCTTTCAACCTTACCATTACGCTGAGGAGTTCTAGGTCCTGAAAACTCAAACTTAATACCGTAACCTTTAGATCGGCATTCTTCATGTAATGCTTTATTCTCTCCTGAGTCGTCACATCTGATAATTTGAACATCAACACCGGCTATCTTTAGGTCCGTCAACAAAGTCATAACTTTGACTTTTAGGTCGCCTTTAGTCTTCAAAAAGATGCTCCAACAATAATCTGTGTAGTCATCTACTATTAATACCCAGAAGCGAGAACCACCATAACTTTTGTCTCTAATAGAGCTTATATCTAAATAAACTCTTTCACCTGGTGCTTGACTTCCTCCCTTCCAGTCTTGATTAACATTTTTCTGCCTTGCTTTTGCCAATGCACAATCTTCACAGACCTTAAGCTCACCTTTCAATTTTAAATTGTGAATTGTTGCGGTCCTTTTCAAACGGTCAGTTCCGCAATGTCCAATCATTTCGTGAAACTTATTAATGTCAATTGCATTAACGGAACTAAGATTGCTTTGAGCGACATAGGCAACAGGGGACTCATTTCCAATCATTTTAATGCCTGAAATGGTTCCACTCAAAGTGTTAATGACCCTATCAAAGGTGATGGACGCAGATCCTTTAGTTAAACAAATAGAAGTGCCTTTATTGCTGAGGCTAAATCCGTTTTTAATAGCCTTGTTGATGCTGAACAGATTAGCACATAACTTAGGAACATACTTAACTTTGTTGATTGTGATGTTCAAAACAGATCCATCAAGTTGAATAACGCGACGCTTAAGACTTCCAACTTTTCTTGCCGTCATGCTGTCGCCATTACCAACAGTGATCTTCTCATCAATGTCACGTATGTTGAACATTCCTTCGGTGGACATACAGTAGTGTCCACACGCTCCACTGTCACAAATCCAAATGTCATCGCTTAGGGTTCCATTTTTCGAAGTAGCCGTGAACACAACGTCTTGTGGCTCATAGTTTTGCTTGTTACTAATACCGTTGTTATTACTGGGATTGTTGTTGTTTCGTGCTTCCTTCTTCTTCAACTTGAAACAATTCTTCTTTTCATGTCCTGTATTGCGACAATACGAACAAAAAATTCCACCACCGCTTGAATTACCGTTATTTCCACCATTGTTGACTGCGCGATTTTTGCATTGGAACAACTTGTGGCCGGCTGTCCACAATTTCAACACTTTCCTTTGAACTGTCCTCCAAACAAGGCTTGTTCCTCCAGCACTTCTCCTTCAGCTTTACTAATGTTTAATCTTTCGAAACGTAGGCTTAATTCTCCTCTTATTTCTTCAACAGTCAGTGGTCTTTCACTATCTCCAACTCTTCTTTCCATCATAGCCAACTGAAGCTCATAATCCGAAGTGAGATTATTTAAAATGTGAATCATGAATTGATTCTCAGAAATGCTTGATTGCATTGTCTCAAGCCTGACACGAAGGTCTTCTAACTCCATAATCCAAATCTCTGGATCTTGACCTTTCTTCAAGGAGAGTTCTCTGAACTGTTTCTCCAATTTAACTAGAGTAGGGGCAGAAACGGGATCATACTTGTTCTTCAGCTTTTCCCAAGCAGCAACTGCATTCCCATCAGGATGGTCCTTAGTCTTGCAGCTTTTAATAATATTAAAAGCCGTTTTTCCACTACTAGTCTTCACATCTATTGATAGAATGAGCTCTGTGTATGCAATCTCATTCAATTCGATGATTCTAGATTTCTCCTTTCCTACATCTGACAAACTATCAATCTCATCATCCAAACTCGGGATTATCAATCTTCCCAACAAAAGATCCTTGAAACCAAACCTCTTGGCCTTGGAAAGAAACTTCTCACACCAAATTGGCCACTCATCAACCTTTCCACAGAAAGGGATCACTCTAATCGTGTTTAAATCAGTCATCTTCGACCTGAAACAATGAGTGCCAACAAAAACAGGGGTTAAACTGAATACAGTAGTCTCAAATAGACGTGCTATAGGTACCCAAATTTAAACGTGTTGAAATGTTGTCTATAAAGTCAAGAACGACTACAAAGACAGCAGAAGCTTCAAAAGAGATTCAAATCAAAGTTGTAATGACTAAAAATATTCCACTTAAACTATCGCGAATACGTAGTAGTTCTCATCACTGTTCTCACATAATAAATAAATAGTATCCCTAATGGATAACCATAAACAATCACAAATATAACTGAATGTAAGGGATAACTCCAAATTCCAATAAGTGCAAGTTTTTGATCACCCTAGACAATTTCTTGTAGTTATCTTCATCAGGACTTTAAAGTACATAAAAGTCTATGCCCCTAGTATGTCAGGTATGGCAGCTTACATAAAACAGAAGCTTTGTTACCATATGATGGAACTTGATAGCCTCACTTTCTGTCATGTACTATATTGCCTAGTAATACACATAAGGGTATTTGATATAAGTTATGCTGAGAAAGTGAGCGTTTTGCTTTTTCTGTCTGATTTAAGCGACGCGTAAAACATAATTTTCCATTTTTGTTTCTGTTGTTTCAAATCCAACGCATACAATAATTGGAAAGTGGTTGCATTTATTACAAATTAGTCATGCACAATATCTAGGATAGCGTTGAAGTATTTGATATCTATGGATGACGATAGCTCACACAAATAAGATTTATCAAGGATTTTAAGACATCTGAATGTATTCCATGGAAAGTTTTTCTTGTCCTGAATCAGCTTGCATTTCGTGTCGACAAGGCTCTGAATCAAAACACTTTTGAGTCAGCCAATAAATTGCGAGGTAAGCTAATAGTCCAGGTATCCACCATGTCCATATATAGACACAGATCCCAACATGAAGTACCATCACATCGAATATTGCCACGAACATCCATGCTAGGGCAGGAGCTTCTACATTGGGCTTGACTACGTAGGATCGTTTTACCCTTAAACGTGTGAATGTCGTTGCCTTGTCGTTTATCCAGAAATAGCGACTACTATTGAAGGCACTAAGGAATGATAGGCAAACCATGACAAGGAGAATTGTAGACCGAGTGGTAATATCTTGAGAGTACATCATGGTATAAATCACCAGAGACATAAAGATCGGCAATAGTATGAGGATACAAAGAATTCCACCCAAAACTGGGATGGAAAGAGTAGGATAAAACATCATTCTTTGCGTCGATGATGCCTCCAAGGCAGGTTCATTTAATTCCTTTTCGAATCCACTTTTATTTGCTTCTTCAATATCATGCTGAAGTTTGATATCATGAATCATTCCTTAATGTAGTTGATTAGTCCTTTGTTCGTTCGTTGCATCGAGAATGTCCCATTTACTTTCACTGCGTGATTAGGACCGACTATAGCTCACCTCGACACCAAAATTTTGGGGCAGTAGTATCTTCGACGTCGTGAAAAGTTATGAAAAATTGTAGTTTATCTAGTATTCTTTTCTTAGATGGAGAGCAAATAAAACTTCCAGGAGTTTATTTCTTGTATTCCCAATGCATCTTATATTTTTTGACCCAGAAGCATTATACAAATTCTATTAGGAAATGTACTAAACCGTTTCTTCACAACTTATTGTTGTCTGCAACCCCACTTCCTCTCTCCTGATGCCTTTTACTTCAAGGTAATGACGTCTGTTTGTCCTGTGTGAAGATCATTATTTCTCTTATTCAGATTGCTTGGCAATCCTGCATGATATTGATGCAAGCACTAAATTGTGCTGCATTTTCTTTGAACATGGTTGATCCATTCTAACGGATAGATAGCCTTGGAATAGTGGTAATGCCTAGATACGTTGATGATTGCTTTGCAATTGAATCGAAGGAAAGAAAAACACAAAGTCATTCAAGAAATTTGGTTTTGGTCTTAATGGTAGGAATAAGTTGTCAAACTATAGTTCAAGCGAGAGAGTTAGTGGAAGAAGATTTGGATCCTGTAACATTATTTGATTGAGAGCACGTAAAGAGAAAAGTTTTAAAGTCATCTACTCCTGGTATCCCCAATTGAAAATGGAGGAATTTTGCGTAATTCAAAAAGTGTTTGCAACTGAATCCCGTAAGAGAGCTGCAAATGCGTATGATTAAGGCAGCCTTTTTGCTTTCAAGAAAATCTTGAGAGTGATCAAAACTTGGCAAGATACGATGTTGTTCTGTTTGAGAATTGAATCAACAATAAGAAAAAAGATCGAAGTCTATTTCTCTATAGCAACAATGTTTTTTACGTTCAAGTAATCCTAAAGAGATAACGAAGAATAAAAAATTCAAGAAACATAGCTAATTCAGCTTTATAGCCCAGTTTATTCTAAATATAGAGTAGAAGTTGCAAGAATCCTTTTCTATTGTTTGTGTTAATATTACATGCCTTTATTTTCTAAATTCTTTGCATGCGCTCTAGCTCATTTTCGAACATGCATTATGAAATAAAGTAATCTTTAAGCCATTGAACTTGATTTGTTACTCCTTGTCGGGTAAAAAATGTAAATTCGTTTTACACATAGAATTTCTATCTTTTTTCAAGTAGTCACTGGAACCAAAAGAGTTGAGAATCAGCTGAACAACAAATTTAGTAGAATTGTCCAGCTCCACAGGGAAGTAGCATGCCCTTAAATGATATAGGGTATGGAAAAGCTTTTTTATTCCAGTTGCTAGTTCGTCAGCACTCGTGAAAAAAACTTTGAGTAAACCATTTTGGATCATGTAAATGATGAAACACTATTTGTTTAAATTTAAAGAAGTGGAGAAGGTAAGTTACTATATTGCACGAAGCGGAAAAAACCCGAAACCAGCAATGATGTGTTTGGAATTGCTAAGATTTATGACAGTCCAGAGGCAATATCTGGAAGCAATATAGCGAATTATACAACACTGTGTTGAAAGTGGAGAACTTGGATTGAAAGTTAAATCCCAGAAGCCACACGACAATTTGTGTGAGTGTCAGCTATTCAGAATCTGATTATGCCAATGACACAATGACTAGACGAAGTGACACAGGAGACACAGTACTTTTTGATGGATTGCTGGTTCAATGGAAGAGTAAGGTGCAGGAGTGTCTATTGCTGTCAGTCAATGAAGGCAAATTACTTGCTGCCACCAGCACCAATTGCGCACAAGAAATGATTATGGCAAGAAAGTGTTGGATTCGATCAATTTGAAGGTTAAGTTGCCTATGATTTTGCGAAGCAACAATAAGGGGACCAAAGGCTTAATCAACAATCGTCAGTAGAAGGTGGAACAAGACACATCACAATAAAACATTTTTATCAGCAAGAACTGAAATAGCAGAAAATTGTTGAAAATGAACGGATTAACAACAAAACCAATTACTGTGATTTATTTTTAAAGAATTTGAGTGGAAACAGCTTTCACAGACACGCAAGCAACTTTAATGGACCTGGATGATATCATATTGAAAGGGGGGGGGGGTGTTAGGAATCAAATTAAAGTTTTGAAAAATGCCATTTATAGGTATCTAAAGATTTGCGTGAAAAAACTAAGAACTTCGGGGATAATCGGAGATATGACATGAAAAAGACTAAAGTTTACTGTAACAGTTCACAATATAATCAGCAATTTGATTACCCTCTATCTTTGACATTCAATTTTTTTCTCTTCAGTGCAATGATTTTGTGATCAACATGGTATGGACTTGCATCGACGTGGAGCTGGAAAAACATTTGAACCTTAGAATTCAAGCTTCTAATAAGTGTGTTGCAAGCAGCTTCCTTTTCGCGACGTTAGGGATACTTGATTTTGCAGGGATTTAAAAACTTTGGCATGTTTTGTGGAAGATACTTCAACGTAATGCGACTTCATTGTCATAATCCTTTTTTTAACAATACAAGGATCGTTACCAAATGCTTTATGAAAGAAATTATGTCATTTTCAGACTTTCAGTGTTGAGGATGAGCGTACGTAATGATTACAAATACTCTTGCCAATGATGAAGAATTAGATCATGAACAATTAGACAAGATTTATCTTAACGACTGAACGGTGGCGAATCTAAAGAATAAAATTTATGTTTTCCTTGTTCAGGGTAAAGAAATGATCTTCTTTCATTAAACATGAAACATTAGATGTACAGGAGGTAAAGAAATTAAAGATAAGGAAGATTAGGCTTGCACAAATGTTGAATCCAAAAGCACTGTCTATACTTTTTTGCGTAGGATAAGACCAGTCTCATAGCTGGGAAATAAAAATAAATGATCTGACTCAGAAAAATAATTCATACATTTACTTTATCCAGTTTCATTTATGGTTGAATTATTGTTCCTTGAGGATTGCCATGTTTTGACCTATCAGAATCTAGTTTAACAGTACTTCAGGCAATAAAGAGTGCGCCTCATAACATTGATTTTGCTTTGAGAATTGGTTCCTCAAATGTCTTCCCACTACAACTCAAACCTCTTTTCTATTGCATTACTAGCATTAGATCCGTTTCTACACCATTGCTTTTCATGACAAGGCACATCACAATTTAGTGCTTTGTCTCTAAAGATGTTCAACATTTTCCAGTGTCATGTTTTTGCAACAAAATCTGCCACCATGTCCTGAATAAAACAGTGTTACATGATGACCTCCTTCGTATCAATACATTTTCATGAAAAACATCTTTTTTCATTGATTTATGAAGTACACTTGCTTTTGACCCTCTTCTATTTATCTTGAATTACTCTTTTTATCCCAAAGTGTTATGTTATCTTGCTTCTGTATGCCCTGCACTTCTAAGAAGCATTTGGGATCCACACTTCAAAATATGAAAAAATAGTAAGCTTTCTGATTTTTCTCTCTGATACTTCTTATGTAGATTCAATTTTGAGTAAGATTTTTTCGCTAACTTAATTTCGCTCAACACTTTTGTTTTAAAATGTTATACTCGTTTTGTTTCTGTTGTTTCAAATCCAACGCATACAATCATTGGAAAGTGGTTGCATTTATTACAAATTAGTTATGCACAATATCTAGGATAACGTTGAAGTATTTGATATCCATGGATGATGATAGCTCACACAAATAAGATTTATCAAGGCTTTTCCAAAATCTGAATGTATTCCATAGAAAGTCTTTCTTGTCCTAAATCATCTTGTATTTCGTGTCGACAAGGCTCTGAATCAAAGCACTTTTGAGTCAGCCAATAAATTGTGAGGTAAGCTAATAGACCAGGTACCCACCATGTCCATAAATAGACACAGATCCCAACATGAAGCACCATCACATCGAATATTGCCACGAACATCCATGCCAAAGCAGGGGCTTCTACATTGGGCTTGACTACATAGGATCGTCTTATCCTTAAACATGTGTATGTCGTTGCCTTGTCGTTTATCCAGAAATAGCGACTACTATTGAAGGCACTAAGGAATGATAGGCAAACCATGACAAGGAGAATTGTAGACCGAGTGGAAATATCTTGAGAGTACATCATGGTATAAATCACCATAGACATCAATATGGGCAATAGTATGAGGATGCAAAGAATACAACACAAAACTGGGATGGAAAGAGTAGGATAAAACATCACTCTTTGCATCGATGATCTCTCCAAGAAAGGTTCATTTATTTCCGTTTCGAATCCACTGTTATTTGTTTCTTCGATGTCATTCTGAAGTTTGATATCATGAATCATTTCTTAATGAAGTTGATTAGTCCTTTGTTCGTTCGTTGCATCGAGAATGTCCCAGGTCCTTTCACTAAAGTGAAAGGTTAGGAACGATTACTGCGCACCTCAACACTCCAAAGCAACAAAACATATGTGACAATCACAAAATAATTGTGATTTCCTTCCTAAAAAAATCCTTTCACATTCATTAGTATCGCAGACTTACTGGAAATTCAAAATTTTGGATCGTAGTTTCGAACGTCTGTGTCGTTTCATAGAACACTATATACATTGACAGCAAGGACAGACTATTTACTAGATTTGCAAACTCCAACTCCGAATGCACTTTCGCTGTTTAACACTGTACAAACAATAAAACAATTATTGTTGAACCCAAAGCAATAAATAAAGTATATTCTTTACAACTTATTGCTGTCAGCAACCCTACTTCCTCTATCCTAATTCCTTTTCCCTCTAAGGTCACGACGTATGTTTTTGCCTTGAATGCATTTATTCTCTTATTCAGTTTGCTAGGAAATTCTGCATAAAATTGAGACAAGCGCTAAATTGTACTGGCTCTATGTGTACATTGTTGATCCATTCTTTTTTCTTAGCCTTTGAAGTGTGCTCATGCCAAACTACCTTTATGATTTCACCACTGAATCAAATGAAAGAAAATACCAAGTCATTCAAGGAAGTTGATTTTGTTCTTGCCATGAAGGATGAGTTGTCAAACTGTTATTTGCTAAAAAGAGAGAGGTAGTGAAAAATGGCTTCAATCCTACAATAACATTTGAACAAGAGCACTTGAAGAAAAAAGCTTTTGGAGGCATCAGCTCATGGTATCTGAACAGCATACATTTTCACTTCCATAATCTCCTTAATTTAGTACCTGGCTCATTTCTATCTGCATGAAAAAAACCCGTACAACTATACTAGGCTTTTGTGGAGGGAAGGTCATACTCTCAGCATATAAAAAAATCTGCAAATTTACATGCACCACAACATAGATTTCCATACGTCTTGCTCATCCCCACCTCATGGAGTTTCCTGAAAAACTCCACATCATGCGTGTGATATTGTACCAAATTGATCACTTTATTCCTCGCAAGTGTGTCAAAACTAAATTATTCAATTGAATTAATCTGAAGTAAAGAAACTCATAGAAGTATTGAGCTAAAAGATTTAAATATCCTTTTATTTTAAGTCTCACTCATATCCAATTCGGCAGACAAAATTTCTGGATTTTAATCTCACTAATTTATTTCAACCCGTTATGCATATACTTCGCCGTGTGGTGTCCCCTTCATATTCAATTAGTGTTAGCCTAGTAACGGTGCGTTGACAGTTGACACGATGAACAGCAAATTTTCAGTCATACTGAAGAGTAACTATTGCAATCACGAATCATTTCAGTTGTTTCGCACACAGATATACAGATTTTCGAGGGAACGAGATTGGCGGCAAACCAGACACGAAATGGAAGTATTACAATTCATAAAATCATCAACATTAACATGGCCCAAAATATCGCTCTGGTAAGTGAGAGAGGGAGAGATCGCAGAGACGAAGTGTCATGTGGATTGGATTGTTTGTTTCTTGTCTTTTATCTTGATGAGAACGGATACTTCGGAGCACTCCTGTTTGTTTTCAGACGGATTATTTCATTTTTATCATTCGATTGATATTTGTTCATCTCCAATTACTGATCAATACATACTTACATCTGCATATTCTACATATTTCTAGATTGCTCTGGATGGAGGACGTGTCATTTTTCCAGCCGAGACATTGTCTCTCGTATCTGAATTTGTGAAAAAGGCGGTAGATGAGAACGATGGCGCAAATGACGAAGACAATGACGATGGTGTCATCTTAGATATACCTGTGCCTACTGCCAGGACAGTGGATACTTTGAAGAATGTCAAGGCCTATTGTGATTTGTATGCAATTGAACCAATGAAGAACATTCGAACACCTCTCAATCACAAACTTGTGAGTCACTTTGTTCAAGATTCGTATGTTCAGTATGTCGATGGATTGTCACATAAGGAGCTGTTTAGTGTGTTGCAAGCTGCCAATTTTTTGGATATGAAACCGTTGTTGGCTTTGACGTGTGTCAAAACCAGTTCCTTGTTGGTGGATGCAACACCCGAACAAATTGAAGCATTGAATCGTGCTGCAGAGGAACTTGCAATTAAATGAACGGAAGATGTTATTGATGAGAGAGATCAATCAAATAAGGAGGTTGCTGTATATGATTTGACCTAGTTGCAACGAATGAAGTAACTCCTCGTATCGAAGAATAGGAATAATAGACAATAGTAGTATGATTGCATGATACTTTATTTTTATCTGTTGGGTTCTTGTTGGTGACATTGGATATTTCAGTGATATGTAACTTGTTTCTTACATACCAAAGAGATCATGATTCAACTGAGATAGTTTCATCCGTGAGTTTGTTTTTCGTACTTGTGGAGATACAGGTTTGTAATGGAACATCGCTACTTTTATGGAGAGTACAGAACATTCACGGAATTTTTCTAAAGGAGTTGGATTTCTATTTCTTAAGGCAGCATGCATCGGAGAAAAGCGCTTCCTCTTCTTCTTCTTTAATCATCCACAACCTCTTTCTTTCCTAGCAGATATTCAAGTGTTACTTGCAATGCTTCAAGGATTAAATACAAGTGAATAGGGTCATACCCTTAAGCTGCTTTGTTGATGACCAAATTTTCCTGCAAGATATCTTGTATTATTTTCAGGCTTCAACAGTTGAAATTAACTCCCTTTTGAAGTTGTTTAATGTCTTTGTGATGCATTGAAATTATAAAATAAATGCTTTATGCTACTTATCGTGTTGAGTAGGTGTACCTAGATGTGATATATGCTTCTGGGTAATTTCATATCACTTTTAAATGTGTTCTTTTTTATGGCTTGGAATCCATTCAAATGCCATAGTCTGGGAATGATGCTTAAAGATTTCCTTAGTCAAGGACTACAGCAGGATGCTGTTGTATTGATTCTGTATCAAGCGAAGGATGAAATTTGAAGTTCTTAAGAAAAACTTGGCATTTGCCGAAAAGCTGATTTATTTTCTGAGCAATATTGGTTTTTCAATACTCAAAAAACAGCAGGACCTGAAAAAAAAGAGGATAATCTGACAATATATCAAGGGAGTAAGACATATTTCCAATCATAAGTAAAAGTAAAACCAGAAATTTAGAGAACGATCTGTATATATATACCATTAGAGATAAAGTTTGCATGATATGGGCTGATGTTATTGATCAAGAGAGATCATCACGTTCTTACTGGATGCATTTTTTTCTCACATAAATGAACAAAATTGCTACGCTTTGGAGATAGCCATTTGCCAGGTTAAATAATGCAGTGCTTGAGCAGAATTCGGTTGAGAAACTACGGACGAAATGTATTGTCACAAGCACCAAATTGGTAAAGCATTTTGAATGAAGAAACGAGAGCGCAAATCTAAAATATGCCGGGTAGTTTTCAAAGGATAATTACTCTTCTGCGGTGATGTTTTTAGATTTATGCTGGTCCTTATTCAACTGAAACCATTCATTTAAAGAATTTGGAGCTAGCTTTCCTGCACAGGGATTTAGATGAAGTATTTAAAAACAAGATATCAAAAGGAAATGATGAAGTCAAAAAAAGAGTCCAGATGGATTAAATTTTTGGAAAATCAAGATTAAACATTGAAACAAATCAACATTGCTTTGTAAATAGATGTATTGGTGGCCAGTGATTTTGGGGGAGACAAAATCAGAAAAAAGTGTGAATTATTTTTTGCACCTTGAAAAATGTCATATTATCAAAAACCATGATTCTGTATAGTCAAGGAGATAAATTAGCGTGTAATCAAGGTTGTAAAAGAGCTGAAGTTTGTTACAACTTATTGGAAACTGTGGGAGTTATGCTCAAGAGGCCTATGAAACATGAATTTTACTTAAGCTGCAACGCTTCTCATCAAAAATCACAACACAAAAGACAGAACTTACAGCATTGTCTTCGTGTATCATATAATTTGCGATACGATTGACGAGGAATTGATTGAGGCAAATTGTAGAGATATTCATTAAAATCCTAGGCAAGGAAAGTATTAAACACAGGATGAATTTATGGCAAATGAATGACAGCTATGATAGGGTGTGAAAATATATTTTATTATAGAAAATAGTTTTGGTGTTTTGGATATGCATGCTGAAACGGATGAGATGGAATTTTTGAAGAAGCGAAAGATTGTTATCGAGGTTTGTAGAATTTTGAACGCCCCCTTTTATTTCTACATGTAGATAAGATTCCCTCTCTGTCTTGTGGTCTCGAACTTGGTTTATCGTTTCCAAGTAAATCTTCGCCACTCCCTTGCCCAGTTTCCCTGTTGAGTTCCGTCTAATCGCGCATGTTTCAGAGTGTACTGTAATAGTTGACTACACCTTGAACCGAACTTTACATTCAAGTCTTACAATTCATTCTATCATCAACCTATTAACATGACCCAGAATATCGCATTGGTAAGTAAGAGAGGGAGAGATCGCAAGAGACGAACGAAGTGTCATGTGGATTGGATTGTTTGGTTTTGTCTTTTTTGTCTTGATGAGAACACGGATACTTCGAATCAATCCTGTTTGTTTTCAGACGGATTATTTCATTTTATCATTCGATTGATATTTGTTCATCTCCAATTACTGATCAATACATACTTACATCTGCATATTCTACATATTTCTAGATTGCTCTGGATGGAGGACGTGTCATTTTTCCAGCCGAGACATTGTCTCTCGTATCTGAATTTGTGAAAAAGGCAGTAGAAGACAACGATGGCGCAAATGACGAAGACGATGGCGTCATTTTAGACATACCAGTGCCTACTGCCAGGACAGTGGATACTTTGAAGAATGTCAAGGCCTATTGTGATTTGTATGCCATTGAACCCATGAAGAACATTCGAACACCTCTCAATCACAAACTTGTGAGTCACTTTGTTCAAGATTCATATGTTCAGTATGTCGATGGATTGTCGCATAAGGAGCTGTTTAGTGTGTTGCAAGCTGCCAATTTTTTGGATATGAAACCATTGTTGGCTTTGACGTGTGTCAAAACCAGTTCCTTGTTGGTGGATGCAACACCCGAACAAATTGAAGAATTGAATCGTGCTGCGGAGGAACTTTCAATTAAATGAACGGAAGATGTCAAACAATGAGAGAGATCAATCAAATAAGGAGGTTGCTGTATATGCTTTGACCTAGTTGCAACGAATGAAGTAACTCCTCGTATCTAAGAATATGAATAATAGACAATAGTAGTATGATTGCATGATACTTTATTCTTTATCTGTTGGGTTCTTGTTGATAACATTGGATATTTCAATGATGACGCAACTTGTCTCTAACGTTCCAAGGAGATGACGATGACTCATTTGTTACTTCATCTTGTCCAAGATATACAAAATTGCCTATATGGAATGTCGTTACTTTCGAAAGGATTTCGATAATTTCTTCTTCAGAGCATTGACTGGTATCTTGGTGGGTGGCATCATGCGTTTACCATTATTATTATTGATACATAGACCACTCGCAGGTGTTGAAACCTTTTTGGCACTTTTGCCGACACTGGCAAATGCCACAGCATTTCCAAAAGAATTCTTATTGAATGTAGGTGCAGACTTTTGCATCGCAGCAGCCTTCTTGGATTCTTCTCGTAGGAGCTGCAATTTACTTTTGGCCGGTGTTATCGTAGCAATAGTATTGCTACTACTATATTTTCCTAATTTGGATCCCATAGGACGATTTAGTATGGCATCATGCTTTGCCTTGGCAGGTCGAACCTTGACAATTTTGGGTTGATTCTGAGCAATCCTCTCACGACTTTCACGCATCCGTGCTCCCTGATGGACACGTCGTTGAGTTTCTCGTTCTTGTAAAATGTGAAATAATTGACGCCATGTTTGACAAGTTTCAGCAACTTGAAGTTGTTCATCAAGATCATGAGGCCTTGGAGGTACATGATGATGGTGATCATCGTTGTTGTTCTTGTCCTTTTTGATTATGGATGATGATCGTTGATTGAACGAGACGGCTCCTATCGTATCCTGGATCATGACACCACTTTGTGAAGCAATATCCTTCCATGATTGTATTAGAGATTGTAACTGCTGCAATGGTGACATGGATATTCCATTGGATTTGGAAATCGATACGATTGGACGTGGGGTGAACAAACCAAGTTCATTTGCCTTCGAATTCTTTTGTGATAATTTAATAAATTTTTTCAATAGTTTTCCTGCTTCAGTTTCTTGGAGGAGTGATAATGACATGGGTGTATCAAATAGAACTTGAATCGCACGTTCCAAAGTTTGTTTGTCTTTGTTGGTAGCGTCTGGTGAATTATAAACTTCCAACAAATCATTAGTCGCCTTCTCAACTCTCATTACTAAAACTGGCCATGGATAAAACAATCCACGAGGACGTGCCAAACCGTTCGATGGGAATTTTAATTCAACAATGTCTTTCCAAAGTAACTTATCGGCCACGGCAGAGTCGGCTAGGTGTGGATTGTGTTCTTCCACAGAGGACAAGAACCGTTCGGTGATGGCAGGAGTCAAACGCTTTCCTTTATCTGGAGCTGTTCGTTGATATTTAAGTTTAATGACTGACGACCATGCATCTTCATTTAAAATTCCAATCGCTTCGGGAGGGTACCGCTCCAAATGGATTGCCACCACAACGAGGCATCGATATTCGAGTGATGCATCACAAGTTACTTCTGCCAAACGTGATTTCGATTTCTGAAGATCAAACGCTTGAGGCCTCAAGGGAATGAACTCAATGGCATCATCTTTGGCATTATCATCATTCTTTTTGTCACTCATCGTTATGAAGATTTTCACGTCTACTGTGGCAGTTTGATATCGTGTAATCGTTTTTTCCCTTCGATTGTTTTGTTCAATCGTTCTAATTCGCAAAACTGAAAAGTTTTACGCCCGGTCTTGCCGTCATCCGATTTCAGCTCACTTAGCCAAACTCAATTTATTATCCCCTAACCCCTCCATGACTTTGATACTTGCATACTCGAGTAAGGGATCGAGTACGAGTACGGGGTCGATTCTGTCACTGCTTTCATTAATCAAATGGATCAAAAATATTACTGTAATTTTGGGTTGAATGTTATTTTATTTCATTTGTCTTGAGTCTCATACCAGTTAACAATAGATAGAACTGGAGCAAACAGAATAACGATATTGGCTTCCCAACAACAACAACAATACTTTGAATTGACTGCTTATACTCTCCAACAGCAGCAACATTATTTTGATGTTCCAAAAGACCAGCAGTAATGGCTTAAACAATAATGATGGTCCAAAGAGTGCAAACAACTATCCTTGTACTTTCACAACAATGTTTCTAATCATTGGTATATTTGACTATTTCACAGAGAAAGTCCTTATACTATCGTTAGTAAATTCTTCGTTAACAAAAACCATTGTAATCACATATATATGGCATAATTATTATTGCACATTTAAAGCCGGAAAATGAAAGAGATTAAAAAAACTAATCGTAGCATACTGATCTTGCATTAAATTATAAATTATCAGAGCTGTGTGGCAACGCAAGCGCCAACCACTAGTTTTGTCATGAAAAATATTGATTGATGCCTTTCCTTCCTATCCCTTACCCTTAATGACGGTGGCTTTTTGTCATGGAATTCTTGTTTATGAATTTTTCGACGACTTTCGATAAGATTCCAGCCTATTCGAAGGGATTCGATTTTCAAGATTCGATCCTGGCCTCACGATTCCTCCTGATAGATTCATAGTTCAAGGATACTGCGTAGTACTTCTCCATTGACCATTGAGTGAAAAAGTTAGTGGACACGTATATACGGGATTGCAATGCCGTTAGATGGTCAGAGTCGAAAATTCACGACGTGTAGAAGTAAGACCTGAATCGGCATATTTTTTCATTATTTTCTCAGACTGAGTTTGCAACAACATGTCTGTCGCAATTCTTTCCCCTGTAGACGACCCTTTATGCTGTGTTGCGGATATGGATGAGGATGATTCCTCAAACCAAATTATAATTCATGTGGAAGCCTCATTATGTACGAACGACCTCGATGCAAATGACGATGTGTCGATTCCTTCATTATGTGAGGATACTCCTATGGATGAATCTGAGGTAATAGTAGAACAGACCTTTGGTGGTCTACAAAATTTAGGTAACACGTGTTATCTGAACTCAGCCCTTCAAATGCTAGCAAGTTTGGATCACTTTATGCCAACTTTGGAATCATTTACTGCATTGGCACATAATGCCGATAAAGTACTTTTGAAGAATGAATTTGTGACAATGATGCAGTCCTTACGGAACGGAGAGACAGTCCGACCGGATGCATTCAAGAAGGCATTTGATGAGAGATCTACTTTGTTTATCGGATATCGTCAACAAGACGCCCACGAATTTTTGACAACACTTTTGAATTTACTTGATGAAGTATATTTACAAGCCCCGAATAACTCAACGCCTGTGGCATCTGATTCTATTAGCCCTGCTAGCGGAAAAGAAGATGATTGTATCATGGATGATGTGAATCAAGATGATGGAAAAATCAAACTAGATGGAGCGACTCCGATGGATAACAATAGTTGCGACATCAGCTCGAAGTTGACTTTAAATGGTCCACCAGCCACAAAACTGTCCTCATTTCGTGATCTAGCGGTGGATCAAATAACAGAACTTCTTCATGGTGATAAAAAGCAAGGCACCCCTCCTCTCTTGATCCCCCAAATGCCCTTAAATGAGGATGAATCTCACCCTCAATGCAAATTAATCGGTGGTCGTGCAGTAGTAGTGGCTGATGAAAACTGCCCCATGGTAATCTCCTCCGACAGCAGTGATAGATCATCTTCATCGACATCAGGTGATACAGCTGTCCCAGCTCACACTCATGCATTGGAAAATGCGTCACCTATCAATGAATACTTTTGTACCGAGGTTCGATCACGATTGACTTGTGATTCTTGTAAATATACTAGAACTCAAACTGAGAAGTATTTATACTTATCGACTGACGTCTTACCTGATAGAGGGTCGACACTAACAGAAGGTCTACAGAAGTTCTTTGCTCCTGAAAAACGAGACATCAAGTGCGAAAAATGCTTTTATGAAACGGCAACACAGTACCGAGAAATTACAAGACTTCCTCCTGCTTTACTTTTTCACTTTAAACGTTTCATCGTTGACGTCAGTCCAGATTATACACGGGTTACGTATCGAAAGAATCAATCTGCTGTGGAATTTCCACCTGAGCTGAGTCTCGATGCAGACTCTATGCTTAGTGACTTCTTTGCCGAAGATATATCACTTCCATCAGCATCAAATCAGGGGTACCATGTCAAAAGTATATGCAATCACATCGGCTCATCGGCATCATGTGGACATTACACCACAGACGCTAATAGGCTTTACCAGGATGGTGTGCGGCGATGGATGCGATTTAATGATTCTAGAGTAAGTCATGTTGATAATGCACTCCAAAGTGCTGTGTCAACCTCATACATGGCCCTCTATGAGATTCAACGATAGAAGTTTATCATTGTCGCCTGCTACCGTATAGAGGTTAATAGAATTACACCACATAAAGGGAGGAAATCTGAATCAAGTGCAATGTAGGAGTCACTTATTTAAGTTTTTATGTATTTTTTAAGAGTAACGCGAGTTGTAAAACCTAGTTCTCAAAGTCTTCAACCTTAGATATCATAAGTCACGCATGATCCAACTGTTACTTGAAATTCCAAATGATTCCGCACCCATCCAAATTAATCATTAAGAATACTACTTTATTCACAAACTTCACATCAAAATCCTTGTTACCGTTAGTTGAAATTTTCCTAATACGCTGTTGATTTATGTGTACTGCAAATACTGTAAAATCATACGGCGGTAATCTCGATTTTGATCACCATTCACTGTTCGAACTAAAAATTAGCTATGCTCTCCCCAGTTGTCAACTTAGCTGGTGCAAAAATTGGGGAATTGTCTAGCTTATCCCGTTTCCATAATTGATATGATGTGCGTGAAGGTGTTATCCATTTAGTAAAAGCATTATATGACCTCCTTTAGAATCATGAATGCAACACACTTAGCATATAATCCTGTGAGTCATTCATAGCCGTTTTTTGTTACAATGGAGCATTCATCAAGCTTGGCTTGAGTAGACCGTCTGACAAAACTAGCCCTAAGTGACTGTTGGCTAGTAGGATGCCATGATATTGACAGCAAACTCAGAGATCCCGAGGTGGTGATGAAATTATTTTTATTTTAATGATCACAAGTTTCTGTGGGAACAACTTTGTTAATGTCAATTATTGAATTCAACCTACGACAAGCAGTAGAAGGCACTCCTATGAATGAGTAGAGTTTTGTTGGATAATTAAAAATTCTCTAGACTTGATTGCATCTTTGCAGTTGATGTCTTTTTATCTCCTCTATTCGAACATTTTTAATTGCTATACCGAAGAAGTTAGTGTAATTTCTTGCTCTGGCAATTGTTTAATCCTTCCAAAGGCAATTGCACAAACTACTAACCTAGAATAGAGTGTTCCCCGTTTCCACATCATCTCTGAAGTCCCTTGCTCAGTCGTCAGCATACCGCTTTGACAGCTATCAAGCAAGGAGGGTCAATTTATGTCGGATTAATCCGTCAGGGAATGAAAAATCTCAGCGGCATTGCTTTGATTCTGGGAGATCGATCTAATCCTAACCCTTTTCCCCTGCAAATGTGTCAGATTTGTTACATTTGCCTTATAACATAAGGTGCAGTTCAAAACTTATGTTGATCTAGCTATCCACAAAACATGGAGTGCTCCTTAGGGATGGAAGAATTTGAAAGGATTCGTTTTAGATATGTCACCTTGATCAACATGTAAGACGGTGTGGTGTGTGTCTATGAAAGGCGTAAAAAAGAAACAGCAATGCAATATGAGGGAAAAGTGTATCATGGTAGTTATAATTCATTCATGGTGAATAGTAAATGTTGAAATATTTACAATAAACAGTCAGGCACTTTACATATCTTTCAACACTCTTGTCACTCACTTATTCATTAAGAAAAAACCTTAAACAATTGGATTTTAAATTACAACTTTATTGCAATTATCAAATTTCCAAATTGCTGGAAAGAAAACATGTAACTTTGAAACCATAGCCAAAGTCTGATGATTGAGATTGTAATGCCTCACAACTGCAATCTATGAGGAAAAAAGTAGTTCTTGAATCAAGAGAATTCTCTGAACTATAATGGGAACAAAATTAAAAAAAGTATAGCAACCAGACAATGAATGATTTGTTTATTCACCTCTCTTGGAATACTTTGCTAGGGACTTGTTATGTTTGAAGTACCTTAGAAATCTGTTCAGCACGGATAATTTGATTCCATGTACAGATGAACATATCTTGCAACTGTTGTATTGGAAGATGCAGCAATCCCACCTTAAGTGCTGCCTTTATCAAATCAATCGCGCATGAATCCAAATCCAGAGTCCATGGGGTTGTCAACAAGGAACACCCTTCTCTTGGTATAGATTTGCTTACCTCTTTACCTCTGGGGAGGGCGACAATTGGGACCGTTCGATGCTCGAACATGTGAATCATTTTCGAAAATTTTTGTCAACGTAAAGGGACGCAAGCTCCTGTAGAGTACGTTATGGACTTAGGTTATCAAAGTGTGCAAAGGAAATATTTTTGGGATGGAATCCGTGTGCCAAGACAAGTGCAACATACAATTGTTACAGATTGGGAATCGTGGCTGGCTATATACACATATATATTTTTTCCGCGTCAGCGACACCCATTATTTCCGACATGGTAAAAAGTTCCGTGTCAAACGTCAAACCGATGGCTTCCCTCCCTAGATTCGGTACGAAAATTAAACCTACGACAAGATCCGTATATGTGTTCTGTCCTCGTCGTTCTGTGAAGAAATGACCATTCGTGATAGTATTGTAATTTTAGTAGAATTTCTATGAATTCTAGGTCTACTATAGTAGTAGTCTTACTTCCATCCTACTCTGTCAATAGCCTTCAACTGAAAAGGAGAGAAGGCGTTGCTTCTTAGAACGTTTGTCAACATGGCATCAGCGTTATCCTTTCACTGCATTATCTGTATCGAAGAGTTTGATCAACGAGATCACTATCCAGTGGTCTTGCCCTGTGGTCACACTTATGTTTGCAATCAGTGTGAGTTTTTCTAGAAAGGATTGAGTGGGTTCTTTCAACAAATTCTGTTTTCATTTTTCTGATTGGACTACGATCTTGATGTTTTACTCAATTCTATAATTATTCTTACCTTTGTTTTTACATATGCTTCTATAAATGAATGGCTAATATACAGGTGCAGAACGATTAACCAAATGTATGGAATGTCGAGAATCACTTTTCGTACAAAACGATCCCACCACAATACCCTATCGCCCTGAAAACCAAATTACAAATAACAACGATCCAAACTCGAGATACTCAAATCGATCTGCGAGCTTTCGTTCACTACCGCCCAATGTTAGACCATCTGTATTTTCATTACGAAACAAACGGCTGCCGTTACCAAAAAATATTGTGCTGTTATCTCTCATTGATGCAACCGCTGTTCTATCATCATCAGCACAATATCTAAATCAACAAAGTAATCATACTTCACAGATTGAAGATTATGAATCATCAGGTGACATACAAGTTTCACTTTCTTATGATGAGAAAGAAAATGAGGATCAAGAGGAGAGACTTCAAATTGGGACATGGTTGGCGGCAAGCGGTTGTGGTACTTATGTAATTACGAATATTCAAGGTGTTCAAGTATATCCTACAATCGAACTACATCAAGATTCCAATGATGAGGATGATGATGATATAGCAACTAAATCTTTGGATTTTGCCTCTCGAAGTCATGATATAACTTGTGATGAAACTGCTGGGATGTTCCATTCTAGTGATGACCATAAACCAATTTATTTACGGAAAGGAGATCGTGTTCAAGTAGTATACATTGAAAATGGGTGGGCAAAACTTGCCCGAGACTATGGCTTCATCCCCATAGGAGACAAAAATATTGTAAGAGGTATGTTTCTTTACTTTTTTTATTCCTCGTGTTCATTTTTGCAAATTCGACTCATCCCACGTAATTCGAAAGTTGGAGAATCTATGGATCAATCTTGTACCCTAGAAGCAATTCTGCGATATACTGAGATGGAAAAGCAGGAGTTGAACCATCGATTAACTAAAGTGAGTAATCGCTTTTCCCAAGTCACAAATGAGCTCCAACGTACATACGATTATTGTGACGATTTAACAATTGTCACTGCAGATACATCCATTCCTCAAGATGAAATAAAAGTTACTTTCCTTGATGAGAGCAATGAGCGCGATTCACACAAACTGAAGTCCGCTAGCACAGGTAGTGACATGTCCTATCAAACACCACGAACAGCGAATGTATTTTCCATTCCCACCAACTCGACTCAATCAACTTTCAGCTGCATTACTGAAAGTCTCTTTACAAACTTTGGTGTATCGTCTGAAATGACTGATGATGCGGTATCCGTAGGCAATCCAAGATCGGAATTGTTTTCTGGTATTATGCGAGCTTTTTCCATCACTGAGAATACTTCTGTTACACAGGCTCATAATCGAGACATACTGCGAGCAGTATCCTACCCATCTCCTCGCTCTGTCTTGGATTCAAGCTTACGAGAACAACGCCTTCGACCTGGAGCGAGAGTGTCTGTTGACTTTCGGACAGGAATGAGTGGTCACCTCGCGCTTCTTAGTACACAACGAAATAAGACTCTTGCAAAGTCCTATCCATCCATGCTTGGTAAAATGAGCTCACATACTGGACTTACCCTTACGACCCGCAAATCACTGACACCGCGGATTCCGAAAATTGGTGAATGACGTGATATCATGAACACTACTCTATGATTAAGTTTCCATGTTTGGTTGGATGAATCGTTTCGTCAACACTCTCCCCCCCCTCCATTTTTTTATGAATTTTTCTCGTAACAAATAGTAAACAGAATTTTGTATTTTTCATCCTGATTTTGTCATTCATGTAGCTAATTTATTAACTTTTGTGTAGAATCCAGAACAAAGAAAGGATGCCATGATTCCAATCTTGGAAAATGGGTATGGAATCCTTGGCATCACACAGTACGACAACAGCCTGAGAGAATGAAGCTAATCATGACACAAACATTACTGAACAATTTAGATGTAAATAAAAGCCTTATCCAATACCAAAAAAAGTCACGAGAACGATGTATAACTGCATTCACATACTTTTAGTTTAGCATTGAACACCCCATGCTAATTGCAAATAGGGAACTACTCCAAGCCTGGACAGTCTCTGGAGAATTAGGACAGAGCTTCCAACAATTTGGCTGAGAGAATGCTCCTACTTGGTATCTACACCATTGTATGTCCAAAATGAATTTATGCCTTCATTGAATGTTGAAATACTGCATTGGACAATTACATTGTGAAGGGCCCAACCTTCAGAGAGAGGGCATCCATTATGCAACAAGACTCGTGGTGATTATCCATAAAATCTTGATACTATTGTTAGGGGTTATTCCCTCTTTTCTTTGTCAGCAGCAAGGTCCACTAAATTTGTTGAAACATGATATTCAAAAACTTGCCAAAATTGCAAAAACAAAAGAACTTGATGGAGAAAATTGATGTTTTGTCTGTGATAAGGGACATTTATGGGATATGGATTAGTATATAAAGAGTATTCTTGGCCAGTAAATTATCAATAGGTTATGACGCACCTGAGGAAGGACATCATCTACACCAACAAGTTCAGCTTCGGTGAAACTTTTGGTGTTCATTTCTCCCTTACCAAGGGAGAATTCACCACCAGTGTGGCTCTCAAGAGCATAATGAAGCCCATAGGGGCATCAATCCACCATTCCATCAGCTTAGCATTACTAACCCCAGTGTAAGTGGCAGTCTGTGCACAGTTTCACCCTTTATGTCCCAACACCTGGTCCGAAAATGGATTCAGCAATTGGTAGCTGATTATTGTCAAGAATATTCAGAAACTGCTGTATTCTTTTTGTTCCAATCTTGTATGATATGTCTCCTGCTGTTTGAGTTTGCATCATGTTTCATTGTGAATATTCCCCTTTGCTGTTTTTTTCCTCCACAGTATTGACAAGTACGGCGCTGTTCATCAACCTTGTGTCACAGAAGTATAATCCACCTGGCGATAGTATAGACCTAAAGACTGGCTCTTGCTCATGCTACCCACCAAAATCACCAACTTTTGTGGTGGATACCTTTCCGGCATTGCAATTGATTTCTATGATAAAATCTGTATCTCGTACATTTGATAGTAATGATGGCATGCAGAAGAAATCAATGGTAGAATGATTGTCAATTAGGAACTAATGCAATGGAATAGTACTTGGGGACATGTTTAACATACATCCCTTGGTGGCTTGCATCAAGGTATTTCTTGTTCCTAGTTGAATTTTTGTTATAGGTAAGAATCAACATCAATTTTAGTATTATCACAATGTGTTCTTTGTTCATGTCATTCTTCTTTATGTATCAGTTGTTCATACGACTGCGCCTCTGACCAATTACAGTGATACCATGTGTTGCCATCGCCAGACTAGGCTGCAACTTTTTGTCATCACACTCTGTGCCACTGGTGAGGAGGCAACACCTTCATTGGTAATTCTTGGGTGCACTTCATTGGATATGTCCCTCTAATGACTAAGTAATCTATAAGCCTTGTTCAAAGTCTCTGGAATGCCAACATGGCCTGTCAAAAAATCATTTTAGGGACATTTGTAGGCTTGAGTACTCTTATCAGCGTTTTAGATGAAATGCGCACCAATTCCCTTTCCTTTACACTCTCCACTTTGTCTAGAGTGAGTTCTTCTAATACATCAAGATTCTTCTCCAGAGAAAGCGTAGCCAATGTACAGAGTGAAAGTGCAGTGTGACCGCCTGTGTGAACTTACACATCTCTGACTGTTTCTGAAGGCATCAAAGTAGTCCTGTACAGATTTATACGGTGACAATCTATAGATCATTAATTGCCACGATACTTCTTGCATTATATCACTCTAATACACACTCTCTTCAAAGTAGAAAGATACTGATTTCAATGCTCAAAGTAGGGCCATGCTGTTGCTTTCTGCATTAAACTCTTGATACTCTGGTAATCCATTGACTTTAGCTCTCATTGACGCACTACAGTGGGCCCAAACAATAGAAATCAATATTTGGTTTCATTCAGCAATTGGGTTTGCTTTGCATGCCATTCCCTCGTGGCAACTGATAATCCGTGGCATCAAAGTGATCCACAGGGGTACCGCCAGGACCAAATGCTGGTCTTGGGACACGGTAAATTGGCAACTCTTGATTCAGGAATGCAATTTTTATGTCTTCAGCTTGCTTATGGGTGCTAGCAAAGTGATCCACAACTGCTCATGTTTTCTTGACAACATGGTCATCCTATTGATTTGTTACACCATAGACATCTCCCTTGAGTGCCTCATAGTGTCCTTGGAATTTTGGTGAAATTTGTGCAGTTCCATATTGCTTTTTTATTGGTGCTTGACTTTACCTCGCTAGTCATGGTACTTTTCTTCAGCAGCGCTGCTGACATGTTACTCTATTTCTATCATAATTTGTTGAAATCCACGGTTATGCTCCAGTTGCCCCCGTGTCTATACGGCAATGATTAAGACAGCTGAAGTCAAAAGGGAGAGTGATTATTGTTCTTGTGCACCATGCCACTACAATAGAATGAGCATTACATAGACTTTTTCAGTAATCTGGTTTAGACCCAGAGTAAGCGTCTTCAGTGTTTGAGTGTTGAGTGATACTTAGGAAAAGTTGCATATGCGGTATGAGGGGACAAACGCATTGACATTTGCAGCAAGATATGTGTACACTCATCTTTGATAGTTTTACTTTTAATCATTTACATCTGCCCCATTAAAAAGTTTTGAGCATCCTTGCCTTTTCTTCAAATTAAACAATCTTAAGCTCAACCACTTTGTAACGCATTACTATTTTCTCTTTTGCTAATCGCGTGGTTCTGAATCATTTATAAAAACATCAAATCAATCCTCATTTCATTCACGGTCTACAGCAATACAACTATTTTTTGAAGTATGTTGTTACAGTTATCCTCGAAGTCTACGATATTTTCCCATAATTTTTAGTGTTAAATTGAAATAGTATCAAGCACTGTATACCAACCGTGAAGCTAGACTAATAGCAAGCAGGAATTGCTACAAAAGGAATAACGAGGATGACGTGTCATCTAATTCTTGTAGAATAGCTTTGAATAGAATCTACAAATGATCATCACTTTAGTTCAATATGTCCCTTTCTTATAAAGTTAAGCCTGAAGAAATTGTCAAACCATTCATAAAGCGTTACTTGTTGCTTCAGGTTTTCAACAAATATCAAAATTGAGTGGTCCAATATCACCTTCCAAATTGTACAAGTCTTTGTCTGGAACTTTGGAGAACTGCAATCCAACTGTCATAGTCCGCTTGATAATTTTATCACGTTCATTGTTATCTTGTACTTTGAACAATAATTCATATTGAATTGACTCCACGCTCAATCCATGCTTCTTGCATTCATTTTCTCTTAGATCAGAAACAAAACGCATCCATGAATCTTCAATGAAACATGGATGACAGGCCAAGAAACAAGACAAGAAAAAAAGACTAAGGAAAGCCAAACAAAAGGTGAAATTTAGAACATATAAAGGCAAGACATAATATGGGGGCTCAAGATTTGACGTCATTGAAAGCAATGATGCAAAAAAGGAAAACATCATAAGCCCAATACTATCACAAAAAGGTAGCCTTTCTTCAACACTTTGCAAGGCATGCTTTGCCAATAAATCTTGCATTGTATCAAACCAACTCTGCCACAAATGCAATGTGATTCCATGATGTTGAAGGAAACTGGGAACTTCATGCCTTTCATGCTCAAATTCCACCTTGAAATTTCTACCTGGCTTGAAAAAAGAATTATTGGCAATATTCTGTGGCTCAACCCTGAAGGAAGTCCATGGTGGACTTGTTAGAGCCTTGCTCAAGTTGTTGCCCATCATGGTATTTGCATTGTATTGGAATCCCTGGTAATCTTCATTGGTCATATTTCCCACAGAAAATGAAGAAAATTGTATTCCAAAAGGCACATAAAACTTATTCCCATCTACAATCATATCCAAATGATAGCGCAGAATTTTGACATGTAATCCAAGCTGCTGGCATTTTCCAGTATTCAAATCAGAAACAAAGTCTTTCCAAGCCTTTTCTAATTCCTCCTCTGTTTTGCTGATTTTGAAAACAAGAATGTGATTGATTTTTTGTAGGTGGATCACACAACATAAAAGATAGATGAACGGTGAAAATGCTGCAATGTAAGCAGAGATTTCTCGTATCTTTTCCAAAGATTCAATCCCATGGGGTACAAAGCGAAGAACAAAGTTGAAAAGTAAGCAAAGGAAAGGTATAACTATCCAGGAGTGTTTAGACCATGTTGTCAACATCTTTGAAACCACGTTTTCAATTCTATCCCTCCATAAACTTTCCATCTGATCGAACCATTTCTGCCACAATTCTAAAGGCACTCCATGAGATGCCAGCAATTCTGGCACTTCATTCCTTTCGTGATTCCATTCTACACTGAAGTCTGCATTTGGGCGAAACAACATATTATCTGAAATATGTTGTGGCAGTAACGTAACATGCAGGCTATTGTCGTGCATGCATGGAATACTTTCCTTCGCTCCGTGGGCGGCATCAGAATTCATAATTGATGATTCCAGAATAATGATATAAGTTCTCGGAAATGAGAAATTCAATCATGCATTTATCAAATGACTTGATTTTTCGAAGTATCCTATGCAATAGTTTAAAACAGTACAGTAGTGCTACTTATGTGAATCCTTTCCATTAATAACATGACCGTACAATGGTGTACGGTACTCTTTGTAAAGTCCATCACCGTCTGTGCGTTCGTGATCTTTTTACGACAAAAGGCTGACGGGCTGATGTATTATGACTCCAAGTTGTATGGATGCCAAAAGGTTATAGTAAATAAAGTCTGGGAAGGCAAAAACAATATGCTTTGTAAAACGTGTCCAAGATTTCTGACATGGTCATGTCCAATTTAAGCAGATATTCTTCTTGCGAGGACAGTCAGGGATCTTAGAGAGCCTCTTCATACTTAAATTGTAATCTTAAAGTAATTAACTAATTCTGTTGCTAATTAAAATTTCTTCTCTTCACTGTTCTCCCATATAACATATTGCTTTGCTTATTTCCTCACAAACTAAACTATCCCTAAAGACTAAAGAATCTTGGTGATGCAATCCAACATCCTACCAATCTCCAATATTCAATTGTTAGAAGCTACGATCTTTCCTAAAATAACTACTTTGTGTTTTGTGTAAGCATCCTTACTCACTCTTTTTTGTCAAAAGACATCAGCATCATTTTCACAAGACGTTACAAACACAATTTTGATGAAATCATCCATAATATGTTCAAAAACAAAGTAATACCTGGTGTCAACATGTCTAGTATGAACTCCAGAGCTCAAATTCTCTGCCATAAAAATTGCACCCACCTTAACACTCCTCGCAATGGTTGCAAGTTTCACTTCAATGAACATGCTCCTTAACAAATAGAAGATACAACAAATTTCTTTTTCCGCTTCCGACATAGCCGCGTACAGCATACGTTCCTCCTGAGCCTTAGATCTCCAACAAATTGAGACTCAAAGCAAATACATGATGAATCCAGTAACACTTATTCTTGATTCAGGACCTCCTGCCCAATTGCTGTCACAAAGTCCCATTTTTCACTTTCATGTTTTGGCTATAGCTTCAGACAATACTTCTTAATATCCAGAAGGAATGTGACAACTCTATGCATCTCCTTGTAGCTTACTTGACTTGCACCATCTATGCATTTTGACAGTCCCCTTATGACATTCGCCAAGTCTGGCCTCAAATACTTGATTAGGTAGAAAAGCATGTCAACTACAGACTTATATTTTGATTACGTTGAAGCGTCAATCTTGTCTGCATCATCGGATCTAACGGCGTGCCAAGGGTTCCATAATTGCATAAATTTGTGACTTCATCTCCAAATTTATCTATTAGACTTTTTACTATAACTGGCTGCTTGACACACACTTTGATTTAATTGCTTGATTCATCTGGATCTTGCAACTTAGGTAGTCAGTAAGGTTATCTTCAATCTTTATGCTAAAATCTCAATTTTTGAGGCAATTAATCATGCCTTTGATCCCATCTTTGCCTCCAACGACTTGGCAGTTGTCAACATACACAGCAACCATGACGATTCCGAATTTGGAATGTTTTATCCACAAGATTGATCTAAGCTGCTCTTAGAGCTTAAAAAATGTAAATTTTGATCTAATGACAGTTACTTTACATTAGATCTCGTGTGAACTTTCCATTGACCATGTAGTCGAATTCAGTTTGATATAAGTATGATTCAAAGATGAAGACGCAAGAAAGGTTCAGCCAAAGCTCACAAAATGGTGGAACATAAAAATCCGATATAAGTACAAGCACAAAGAGAGTTGAATCAAAGTGCATCATTCTTAATGCAAATAAGCACTCTCGAAAGTATTTGTAAGTCAACAAAGTTCAAAACATTTCAAATACTAGCTCTCCCAAATAGAAAGATAACGAAAATTGGAATTTCATCATTACCAACTATGTTCATGCTTGTCTGGTCCTTGAAGAGATGATTGCCTTGAGGATATGCCTTGACTTTTTTAATGGGAAGTTATAATGTCAAGCAAAGATTGAAAACATCTTAAACTTATTATGTAGCTACACAAGCTTTTAGGAATATACATATTTGGTTTCGTTTGCACCTTGGGTTTCAAAGTAGTGCTCTATCAAGTCATTCGCTTTATAATCAATTTTTAACCACAAATATTTAAAGGGAAATACAATACGTTTCATTTTTTTATTCGAGCTTTCTAATATGAATAGTGTTAGCAGTGGAAGTGAAAGGCGATTCTATGCAAAAGCAGGGACACCCTTGGGCAGGAATGCTGCTCTCTGAATTATTTTCAAGTTTGATACAGGTACAATAAAATGTAAGGTCATCTCAAAAGTAGTAATGAGAACCTTAAGACCATACAGATGCTCTCAAATTTGCCCTTCTGTCAGATTCGAAAATGTAATGATGTTTCCTCGAGAGGAAGCATTGGAAGCAAAGATCCATCTTCGTTTTATTATTTTTGAGAGTCAATTAGGAGTGTCGATATATGTTGAGAATAGGTGAGCTTAGTATCTGATCTAGAGTATTTCTGTGATACGTGGAAAAAGCCCCCTCTCCATTTTACTTATATCAAAGCATAGTTCAATGCAAACTAGAATTGTTTTACTTTCATTCCATTATAACTTAGTTACCAACATTTTGAGTTTAAGCCCCTGATTTCCAATATGTATATACATATCATATTTGTATATATTATTGTGTGCATGATGTCAACTACGGAACATAATTCACCATTACAACATGATCTTGAAGGTGATCATGAAGACATGTTTCCATGTTATTAATTCCCCAATTGGATCAACAAAGCTTATCATCTTTCATTGTTGAAGGATGCTCCTCAGGTGGTTTCTGTTCCAGCACATCTATTTTCCTCTTTTGTGGAGACAATGGTGGTGGTTGTGCCGGTGAAGAGGATGATAACGGTAATGCCGGTGGGTGATGATGATAATAGTTGTAATTGTAATGCCAATACGGATCGTCATGACTAGGTGATAACTCATTTGGCTTTCTTGAAGTAGGAGGAGGAGGAGGAGGAGGAGAAGAAGAAGAATACTGTGATATAAGCGTAGAGATGGTTGGAAGAGTCCAGGGATTTGGAGGAGGTGGTGGTGGGATATGAGGTGGATACTGTTGTGCCATTAATCGATAGTAGTGTTGATAGTAGGTTGACCACCACCAATCATATTGGGGCACAGATTCCATCTTTGTTCCTTGTAAGGGATTATGGTTGATTGTAGCATAACGTGCTGGTGGTGTAGTCATCGTTGGTTCTTTGATGGGGGCATTTACTTTCTCAGCAGATGACGGAGTGTTGGATGCCTTAGATGGTAAGGAATCAAAGGCAGATAGATTGGATTTCATCCGAGATTGAGTATTGGTAGTCGTAGTTGGTGATGCTGTATCAGTTTGTGATGTGTGAAATCCTCCATAGGGTAAGATATCATTAGGATTAGGTGACATGATAATGGGCGGTGTATAGTAATGCTGTGACGTAGGAGTCAAGTTTGTATTCGTCATCCCTGTTGACGATTGATGATGTTGAGTGATATTCGTTTTGTTTCCAGGTAGTATCCCAACTTTAGTGTCCATTTGTTGGATAGATGGTGATTCTGAAGTCCTCCTTCGTTTCCTGCTGTCAGCATGGTTGCTGTTGGATAGAGTGATGTAGTCCAAATGTTGATGCACCGTAGTATCAATCGACTGTTGTTGAAGAGGAGGGTTGGTTTTGTCATCTGCTGGAGTGCCATAGTTTGAAGTCGACATGGAATGACCTTGAGCATTATTTGGAGGTAGCACATGATCAATGGTTCTAGTTTGCATATTGTCGTTGATTACAAGTTCTGAGTGGTCATTTAGCTTGGTCGATTGTTTTGTTCTTGCAGTATCCATGGTTAATGTAGGAGCGTATTGGCTTGGATGAGTGGTTGTGAATAACATGGAGTTGGAATCCGATGGTATCGTATACAATTGTTTTAAGGGTGATCTACATTCGTTAGGATCATCATCCACAAAATTTGTCTGCTTACTTCGTTGAGTCTCAGTCGGTTGTTGTTGTTGTTGTATACAGTCCTTGTGATTTTCTCCCGTAGATACAGAATTCACCACCGATGGAGTTGAGTTGACTTCTTTCACCTTACTTCTTATAACATTTTTGGTCATTCTACAAATTTCGTGAAAACGTGTCGTCAGAAGAAGGAGAGTTGGATTGCAAAAACTTGGTCGTGACTTCGTTCGTTGATCGAGGATTAAAAAGTGCCGACCATCAAGGACGTTTGTTTAAGTGTCGGTGTAAGGGATCCGTGTCTTTTTTCAGGATACTATTATTATGTATACTGCCTGCCTGCCTGCTCTGTGCACTCTGCATTCCCAATCCAAGTTTTCCCTTCCTCATGATGATTGAGAATCCATATTATGCTTACGTCCCTCAATACTAATTAAGAAATACAAATTAACGTTAAATCACGTTAATTAATAGTTTCACAGATATCGAGGAAACTACCGATGAAGACCCGGAGTCACGTGCCAAGAACAAAAGAAACGAACAACAAAAACTACATTATCTACCAATGACAACATCTATAAACTAACAGCAGTCAGTCGGATGTCTCGATTGGTGACGGACCTGTAATCAGCAAAAGCAACAGACTATTCTTCTGAAATAGGATAACTAGAAGTAATCTCTCTGTATGTCCAACTGTACCTACCTATTAAAAGGATGTCCAAAACATTTTCTAAGTTTGTGCTGGAGATTTTTCTCAATTTGAAGATTAAAATACAACATAAGGCAAAATTATATGCCTTTGACGGGGTCTCCAATAACATTGAAGTTACGCTAGTTTCAAACCTTTGTTGAATAGACCTCTTAATTAACATTATATTAATGTCAATATTTTCATGATTTCTGCTTTTTGGTTCCAATATCAGAATAGTATCGCTAGAGGCAATACTGGTCCCATTAGTCTAAGACTTAATCGTCTCGCTATTTTTTCTTCTCCTGCAACTCGTGTTGCCAAAGTAAAAATATGAACTTTTAACTGCACTATGCCACCG
>CAAAJI010000018.1:127587-193845 GCA_900642245.1 Fragilaria radians
ATATAAAGATGAATAGTCGACTATGTGACTTATTCTAAATTTAGATGAGTAAATATAAGAATATCCATTCTAGTACTATTTACTATGTACAAACAATAACATTGGACGTCTCCAGTATTGGTACACAAACACATATCTTAGTCTAAATTAACTTTTAAGTGTTGTTTAGACTGTATTGCTTACAACCTATAGTGTTAGGTATTATCTTAATGATCTTGACTCAAAGGTACGTCAGAGATAACACTCTTTCCTAGATTATCCTAACAATGCCTCTTCGGAAAGAAAGAGCGAATGCTACGGTACTATCTACGAACAGAAATGGAGTATTCCGGCCAATTTAGATGAGAATGGATGAACCTTCAAGGCAAAAATTATGCTTGATACAATGAATATTGTTTATTCTTTGGTAGGAAGGTGGCTGAAAACCAATGCCATGAAATATAAGAAAAATCATTTTCTTTTATTCAATAGTACTTGGTGCTGCCCTTCCTATGCAGATTCAGTTACTTTACAATGGATCAAATATTCACACAGAAGAGAGTATTTTTGAATTTCCATCCATAAATTTGCAACAATAATTATAACATGGATTATACTTTTAAGAAACCCTAGATTTTGCCGATCCTTGCTCCAGCATGAATCTGCAACTTTGTATTTTCACTCTCAAGCCATATGGCAAAGATGCCATCCAATAATCAAGCTATACAAGTTTGACACAATATTATAAGTTTGTTTAGCTTCAGAGAAACACACCTGGTGAATACCATTTATTATCAACCCAATGGATTTGGAAAATTAAATAATGGAAAGTTAATGGTGTGACAGTACAAAACATATTCTAACTCTCCAATACAATCCTCCAATAAAAGTATATAGTTTTTAATCATTCGCTTCTCGAATAAAATCGCAAACAATAATTGTGAATATTCATGTAAAGCAAATATTTAGTTTACATTTAAGAATAAGTCTTAACATAACTGTATGATCATTCCACTTTCACTCCTGAAACCATCTGAGATTCTACATTTATGAGCAGAACAGCTTAATATGAATAAACAAAAGTATTAATATTACCATGAGTTGTGAAGGAGTTTCCAAGTATTGAATACTCGACTAAGTGATCGAGTACGAGTAATCAGGCGAGCCTAAAAATGCTAGGGATATAGCTAATTCAACGACACATGCTAGCGATAAATTTTGTAAATTATCGCTTAATTTATTGGGTCGCAAAATAACAATTCCATTTTATATTCATCCAAAATTATAAACTAAAATGTTGTCGAAGACTTTCAGTTGTAAAATAAAGAATATATGAAGCATTTGCCATGCAAGTGCTATTGAAATTTTCCTCGCAGTCCATAATAAATAACTCTTATTGCGATGTTTATCTACAATTAAAATGACCATATTCCTTTAAATTGAGGAAAAAGATGTTTTATGCATCTTAATCTAAAGTTTAATTATTACTGGTTTAATCAAAATTAATCACATGGATGAATAATATTGCTCTATGTTGGAATGACCGCTGACACAAAAATACTTTGTTTGCCTCAATTCTTAAACTTTCATAGAAATAAAGAATTTACAGAATTAAAGTTAACAGAACAATTATACTGACTTTGAAACAACAACATCATCATTTTGATTTTCTCACTACGTGCTTTTACTCTGCAGCAACAGCAACAATCCTTGACGTTCTAATAACAGCAGCAGCAATGACTTCTACAACAAAAGCACACAAAAAAGCTAAAATATAATTTTAAGCCATAGTAAAAGTAGGATAAAAAGTGAAATGTCTAACTTTACACTTTCCTAATGGCAATGCTAAATCAATGGTAAAGCTTACATAATCACAGAGACAGTTCTGTAATGTTGGAAACATTTGAAGATACAAAGACTCAAATATTGTATCATGGATTAAATTGTACGACCTGCAAATTCTAATTGCATTCATGAGAACCCATTTCAAGATTATTGTTGGAAATATTTGAACGGAAATTCAAAATGTTATATAACTTCTACAACCACAACTTGCACTGTGCTGACTTGTGACCTAATTTGCCGCAGTTTCGGCATTTTCCTTTGAACTGTCTAGTAAACAGCGCCCTTTCTTCACCAAAATCTTCATTTCTCGTAGTTTCAGACTTTGATGAAAGCCTTTCATGCCTTAGGTTAAGGTCTTCCTTGAGCTCATCAATTTATAGCAGATTCAGCTTGTTACCTATACGCTTCTCTATAAGCGTCATCTGCAACTTGTAGTCTCCGGTTAGCCTATTCAAAACTTGTATGAGAAGCTTCTCATCAATCATATTTGAGCCCATAACTTCCAATTTTACCCGCACTCAATTATAGCGCTTAAGTCTGACATCTTGAAAAGATTTAAACAAATAAAATATAGAAAAACAAACAATAACTAGCACCAAAAAAGAGGACTCCTTGTGTCTACCTTGCATTTTAATGAAATTAGAGAGCCTTCTTTACAGTTAAATTGTAATCATTAAAATAATGAATGAATTATATTGTAAATCTGAATGTCTTCTCTTCACTAATCTTGCATATAACATATTATTTTACTTAATACTTCTTGAAACTAAACTATTTCCTTAGACTAAAGAAAGTTGGTGATGCAATCCAATACATTTCACCATGCTGCATAAGGGTTAAAGGTTAGCCCTAAGCCCTCATCATTAAAAATTGTAAAGTAAATGATTTATAATTTTGAGAAATCCGGGATATTGAAACTAGAAGTGATGCTGATTCTTGCTCAAGCATGAATCTGCAACTTTGTATTGTTGTGAAGGAGTTTCCAAGTATCAGTACACAAGGCTCAACATGAATCTGTCTTGCATTGATTATTTGCTCAGTTAATACTAATGATAGAATCAAAGGTTTCCGATGGACAGAGTGCATAAAATATGATATTCTTTCCGAAATCTTGATGCATGGTCTTCCGTGTTTCATAAAAGACACTTGATGGAAATTCATGTTTTTCATACGATCCTTTTCGGTAGGGGAAGATTAAGTAATGAAGATGAAATGTAACGTCCATGGAATGTAATCCCAGCTTTCCTTGTAAAAAGGCTTTATAAACTTGCACCGACTTTGGCTGGTGCCTTGATATTGTAACTTGAATACCGCAAAGTTCTCCATTTTTATCTTTCCAGTACATATCAACCAGGGGAAATTGTAAATTAGATGGGATATAAAAATTACCGATTTCCATTTCATGAAAAGGTACCACATCATGAACAATAACTTTTTCTTCTAAATGAAATACCGACCAAATGGTTGAATCTTTCATAGCATTTTTAGATTCATTCTTGTTATCCTTCAAGACATGACGTTGCCAAGTCAAACCACCAGTCCCAACATAATATTCAACCAAAAGCTTGAACCATCTATATTGATACTCCTCCAGCGCTGCTGCATTGCCACACATTTTGTTTACAGCTATCAAATGCTGCACGATGACATGTAAGTCTGGTTTCTTAATTTTCGTCTCTATAGCTTTATAGGCAGCCTCAGAAGCACATCGAAATCGAGCAATTCCATAACCAAAGTATTCATCTTCACTATTTCGGCGGACAGAATAGCGAGCCAATCGATGGGATAATCCACTCAATTTAGTTTCCTCCGTTTGCATCACATGTCGATTTAGTGTCACTAAATTTAAAAGATCATGCGAATTTAACTTCTGCAGTTCCTCATCTCGCCTACCAATGAAATCTAGCAGCTCATCACTGTCTTGTTTCGAAACGGTAAATCGAATGAATGGGCCATATTCTTGTATCCGCTTTTGAATTTCAGCATCTGAACCTGTAAAATCCGGTAAAATTTGACGGAGGGTTTGCCCCATTAATCGAAGTTGCACGGAACTTGGACACGGCATATGCAATACTTTCCCACGATTCTTTTTAAGCTCTTTAAATTGATCCAAGAATGGCGAAACAGTGACAATCATACGAGCTTTAATTCCTAGGAATGGAACTGGAGCATGCTTTTGCTCCGGTTCCCATAAGATTGTCATCTCTGCCGTCGTAAAATGCTTTAAACTCTTAGCTGTATGTTCCACCACAATAACGGAAGCAGAAGATTGAAGAAAAAAGAATTGTGATTCTTCACCGCTAATGGTCCTAACAATAACCTGGGGAATTGTTTCCATGTCGTGGAATCTTGTTACATGGGGTATTTCTTTCCTTAGCAACTTTTGTTTTTTGCTTTCGGGTTCCCTTTCTGTACCTTCTTGTTCGACAGGTCGGAACGTATTGTAAATTTCAGGATGATAACAGAACAAGATATATTTGAAATGGAACCATGATTTGGAAATTCCAGGATTACCCAATAGAATAAATTTCTTTTTGATGGCGTTTTGTTGCATGCAATAAAATAAATGATAATCGTCTGGACGAAGGAATAATAATTGAGAACCGTCGATTGCTTCATACTCAGGAATGGCCATCGGTAATTTGACTACGTCTATCTTATCCTCGTAAGGATGTTCAATTTCTCCGTCAAGGACTTCATCGGGCAAATCCATCATCGTCATGCGTTTGATTTGAATGCAACTATTAGTATCATCTTTCAACCAATCTTCATTGTCATTTTGGATATGATACACTCTTGCATTCTCAATACTTTCTTTCCATTTAGTCCAATTGACATCATCTTCATAGTTTAGCTTCCGTTTATCAAGAATGTCAAGAATTGATTGTTTCATTGTTTGGCAAGTTTGTTGTATTTGTAGCTTGCGAAAGTTCGTTTGAAGAATATTTGCTCCGAGTGTTATCGACCTGCCCGTCAGCCGATTCCAATAGTCATTTTGGATTAAGGTTTATTTGAAGGGATGTCCAAAATTTAGACACTCAAGTTCCATGTTGGCTCCTAGCCTGATAGTAGAGGTTACAACATTGCTGGTTACATTTTCACCCGTCTCAGTTGTAGCAACAGTTACAACGAATCCCTACCCAACCCCTATTTCATGTACATATTCACCTGTGTCAACGTCACCAGAAACTCAACCACCTGTGAAAGCTACCCCTATAACACAAGCTTCAATCACAACTCAGCCCTCATCAGTGGCACCAAAGACAATACCTTCTAGCTTATCAAGCAATAATGAATATTCTTCATTCTCATCTACTATTTCTATTACACAAAACTCAACCTTCCCAACAGCACTTCCCAATGAACCAAAAGTAATCTTTCACATTCCATCGTTGAAGGAAGCGCCAAACACAAAACTACCAATACCAATACCTGAATCAAAAGAAATCTCCTGCTCCTTTCTTGCCTTCTTATATTGGAATGGATATAGCACAGATTTGTAGCTATGCTAACTCTAATCTCTACTTCATTTCCAGTTACACCCAAGATTTCAAATTCAGATATGACAACTGCCCCAATTTCCGTAACACGCCCTAATAGTATCCCAATCAACATTGCTCCTATTCCTGTACCTGTTCCTCAATCAAAATTTACAAATGGTCCGATTCTCATATTTGGGATCAATGGATAAACGGTATCGCCACTGGAAAGAAAAACACTAGCTCCCTCTTTCTCACAAGATAGTTATATGACATCACTATGTAGTTTGTAAAGGTTGAACCGCACAATTGGCTCAATTGCTAACTTCTGGGGTAATGGTAAATTGTGTTTTGAGTTCCATGGTAGCATCATTGTTACTTTTATTCTTTACGGCTTAGAAAAATTATGCGTCAGCATGAATGAAATCTTGAGTGTGATACAGCTGAGATGCGGATAATTATATATATTTAGATTATCAGATGGCTCCCCCCTAATTACCTTGTAAAATATGGCAGTATTACTATTGAGCAAGATTGACTTTTATCCTTTCTTCAATATTTCCCAAATGGAAATCAAATTGCAGAATATAGATGAACCAATGTGCATTAATCAATCTGTTACATTTATTGATTTAGGAACTTGGCTTACAATTTTGTTGTGCAGCTACACTTGCATTTCAAACTCAAATGTTTGGCTTTAATGCATTCAAGTTCCTGAATTCAAATATTTAGAGAGATGTTTATGGTTCCTTAACAAGACAGCTAGATGAAAGTGAGATAGTCAGATCCTGGAGTACTCTTCATTAAAAATTGTAAAGTAAATGATTTCTACTTTAGTATGTCTCTGCTCTATGTTGAGTGCAGAATTGACGCAATGTAAAATTATTATCTAATATAAAATATTCTTGTGTAGTTTTAGAACTTCTCTTGAAGAGTTGTTCAATCTTGTGCCTGCACCTTTGCTTGAAGAGTTGGGAGCAACTATTCAACTCTCGAGAAGGACAAGCTAGGAGAGGAACTTCAACCCCCATGATATTGAAGAGCTGGGATTGTAATCCATTGTCATCCAAATCTGTGGAAGGAATGAACAGGACAGTTAACTTGTAACTGTCCAGAACTAGATGTGTAAATGAAAGAATATCCTAAATCTATTTTTATTTGCTTTATTAACAATAACGGACGTCTCCATTACCGGAACTCAAATACATCTCATAGTCTATTAATAATATTTGAATGGATTTCGCTCATAACCTATAGGGCTAAGTGTTATCTTCTTAGTCTCAGGTCGGCAAAACTTTGCGAAACGGCTTTTGTGGACAAAACTTTTTTCTAGTGTAACATCATCTTGTTTCCACGCAAGTTTAAAAGATCCGAAAAGTGTACTCATCTAAAACCTATTTTTTATTGACAATATATAATCGGGGGAAAGAATATTGTTCAAAATACCGAAAGAAACTCTTGCATGAGCACGAATTCATAAGATCAGGACAAATCAAGCTCTTTGTTGACTTAACCCTCATGGACGTGAGTTGTTACATCTGTTAGATTTCTAACGTTAATCTAATCCTTAACGATTATTTCTATGAAAACTGACTCTGACTAAGTGCTTACGATGCAGGGCTTTCAAACTTAGCTGTTATGGACTCAATGTGATGAAGAGATAAATCTGCTTTGTTGCCTCGTGAGTTACCTACTCTGAGGGCTGAAATGGGGATGCTGCTTCTGCTTGAATTAGGTTTATCTACAAATTTGTTAGAGAGGAACGGAAGAGAAACGGGCGAATCAATTTCACAGACTTACTTGTGGTTTCCTCTTTACGCATTGTACACTTAAAACGAATCGGGCCAGACCCTGTGACAACAGTTTTCGTATGTCTCCCTTCGGTTTCACTTATTGTAAAAGGAGTTTTAATCTGTTCTGACATTGAATGATGAGAATCCAAATCATCAGGTGATTGATGGGTATGCACTTGGTTTTCATCCTTAAAAATTACTCGGGGGATACGTAAAGGTTCTGACATTGAATGCTCATCATCATTTGGGGAATTAGAAATTTTCATCATTGGGGTGACTCCTGTCTGCCCACTGCATAATGGAGTCATTCCATGACCACCAAAACTCAAATGATCATCTTTAATCCATGTTGGCGTTCCTACTGTATCCTCTAAATCGTCTTTAAATGCTCTTCCACAGAAGGGTGAAAAAGGGCTTAGGCGAGTCGCAGACTGAGGTCCCAACAAGGAAAGACTGTCCATACTAGAATCATAGCCGCAAATCTGAGGACTTTGAAACCTCGAAAATGGTGTGTATGGCGTAGACGCTGGGTAATGAAAAAAGGCAATGTTTAAGCGATGAACATTCCATTTGTAATAAGATTGAAGAAACTTACGAGTGTTTGATTGCGATTGCACTTTCTGTTGTTTTCTCGAGGCCAAAGGAGAGGGTTTGATTGTTCGTGATTGGGAAACGGAGTTCGAAGATATCGCTTTACCTGGAGTCTTTTCAAAAAAGTCGCTTTTGCTTGTCACATTTATCTGGGGTGACGGGAAAGTCCAATTAAACGGTTGTGGTTGCCTTGATCGCGAGTAATGCATGCTTGAATGCTCAATCTCCGACGAAGGGAAATAGTCTCTTTCGCGCAAGACGTCTTGGAAAATAGTTGGTAGAGCATTAAATTCATCATCGGTCAAGTCAAGCGCTCGGAGAGATGACCTAGAACCGAATTGACCTACCCAAGGGCTCTCTGCAAGCCTTCGACGCTCCATTGCAGAAACGTATATGCCATTCACGACTCCTCCTTTGAGACTTGATAGAAAATAGCGTAAATCCTGGATATCTTCTTCTGTAAAAATATTGTAATGATTTCTAGCTCTTTTTACTGCACCATTTGCTGAAAGCAAAGGAGTGGATTTAGGCCCTTCCCGACATCGAAATATTCGTTCTCTGTCGGAGTCATAATAAGTATCATGATTCGTCGGCGAGACCTTTCTCACTTTTTTTCGTGCATCCTTTGCCTGGGACGAAGCTAGTCTTACAAAATTGAGACATCCTTCAATGTCATTTGCAATCTTATACTTCCCTTTGGAATCTCTAAGTGCTTCTCCTGCAGGCAATTTTGTTTTGAGGTACTTTTCAATTTTTCGTTTCATGGAGGAATTCCAGTGATTTTTAATAGCATTGTCCGTCCTTCCTGGCATGAGTTTTGCAATCTCTGCCCATTTGTTCCCTAACGTTTCGTGGGTTTCCAAAATTATTCTATCCTCAGCTTCTGTCCAAGGTGCTTTGTTGATGTTTGGATTCAAGTGATTGTGCCAGCGTTCACGACATTGTTTTCCTATTCTACCTGCATTTTTGCATCCCATAAAATAATTAGTCTTACAAAAGGAGTTTGATCCTGGAAAATCTATTTGTGTCTTACCTGGCAATTCAGCAGCGATTTGACTCCAACGTTTTGCTCCATTTGCTGTAACTAGCATTAATATCTTTTGATCCTCCTCTGCTGTCCAAGGCCCCTTCAACGCAGCTGTCTTTTCAGATTGTCTTTGACCTGTCAACTTTGTATATCGCTTCATACATTCTGCTGATGTTCGATATGTTCCTAACCTTTGGGCGACAATTGGCCAGGGTACATCACGAGCGGAATTTAAGGGGGGCTTTTCGCTCGCAATATCATCTGTTTCATTGTCCTCGTCATCATCATCATCTCTATCGCTAATGACATCTTCAGTTAGTTCTGAGACAATGTCCATTAGATGTCGATCCTAGGAAAATTTGAGACAATACTCGAATTAGTGAAAACAATGAATTAAAAATTCTTACCTCGTCATCTGTCCATTGATGGCGCTTCCCTGGAGGAGGTATGATAGTATTGGTCCCGTAGAGATGCGATGATGTTGGAGTTGTACGACAGACATTGTGATAAGATGGAAGTCGAGATCGAGAATTACTCATCTCGTTAGGTGAAATCGATGTTGTTTAATATCAGAATTGTGATTGATCAGATCGATAGAAACGAGCCGAAGCCTGAACGATGACCTTCCAATGGCAAAATTTATTAGAACCAAAGTGTTCTAATAGATTTTGAATAGGAAAGGGATTAATGCAAAAACAAGATGATGCATTCAAGCATTTTTGTGCAGGCAAAAAGCAAACGGCTCTCAAGATTTGAATTTTTCCAATAAAAAAATACAATGGGAATCTCAGATTCCAGTACCATGACACTACAATCGATTCATATTTAAGATACTTCATTTAACGCTTAAAGGCGAACGCAGGTTAGATTTCCGTTTAACTTTTGATTTAAATTTTTCAATTCGAAACGTCTCTTTGACCCGGCAGTATCTCAAACTGAAAGGATATCCCAATCCAAAACCTTCCTAAATTTGTTGCACTACCCAAAGTACTTCCCAACCTTTGCTACATCAAACAACCAATAACTGAATCTGAAAATGTTGGCAATATCATTTATCGAAATTATCCTCAAACACTGAAAAGACTTGTCCTAATCCACCGGCACAATTGTTATATCGGATCCAGAAACGGTGAGAAATGCACTTTCCTGTTTCCTGACGCAAGCCTCTTACCATTTGTTCAATGCATTTTTAATTTGATCATGATACTTGATGTCTTATAATTCATGCTACTGTCCGCAAGTTGAAGATAAAACATTTGGAGCATTAATATTCTCAAAATTTAAGTTTACCTCTTAGTTTTTTGTGGCACTAAAGATAGTTCCCATTTACTACGTCGTCAAGCATCGCTTACCTTAAGCATGCACTCACATTATTTTTCCAATCCCTTTTCCCCACACAATTTCGTCGAAAGTATGAAATGGTCCATACTTTACTTGAGGCGCGTGGTCACTTTATCAACACAGAAAACCCTTCACCTGAACAATTCCAATTTACTGATCTCCTTATAGGATTCAAGTGCAGTAATGTCATTTACATCAAACGGCTGGAAGTCAATTTAAATACTGAATCCGAAGTTGATAGGAGCAACGCTTCAAAGAACCTAACATTAACGCCAGAAAATTTGTTGGAATTTTTTAAAATTCGTGATAAATGTTGACAAAAAGAATTATGCAGTTTTACATCTACTACATGGCTTGTTCCCTAAGGAGAGAAACTCCAACTTCAATGGTCTCATTAAAATGCAGAACACTGTTTACGTGCAAATACCTAGACATGCTGATAGGATTACGGTGCTAACGCTGTGACCAATTTTTCAAAGTCTAGAGAAAGCTGTAGAAAATACTCATGCGTATACGGCTAAGTTTGCCTTATTGCTACAAGATGGATAAAATTCCAACGCTACAATATCGAATGAACATTCAGCCGCATGTATTGCCTCCGCTTTCGTTACATAGCTCATGAGCTTCATTTTAAGGTGGAGTTTTATTCAAAGGATGTGAAATGATTTCACAAATTTCAAGGTTGAATGTCATAATATTATAGGATAACATACACAGTGAAGTAAGAAAAATGTTGGCATTCTGTCAAGATTTTTCCAATTGCCACAATTATGTCATAAACATCATTACAACTCCATATAGATAATAAAAGGGTTATTTTGACATTTGGCATTAAAATACTATAGTATTGCGATTACGCCACTAATTTAATGGTCATGATGTCGAAAGAAATCAGTGGTTTTGGGCATAGCATGAAATCAAGTACGCTAAGATTATCGTCAAAGCAAAAGCATGTGCCTATACAAATCGAAAACGTAACACAAAAATTTCTTTGTCCGATTATACGCGTTGCGGTTGGCTACAACTACTTGTTTGTGACTGCCATACACGACTCCAAAAAGTGAGAATGGGATGTTGATCACGAACGATCCACTCTTACATAAATATACTCTTCGAAACCGCGCCGTCACCAAATTTATCATTCGCAATGGATGCCTCCTCGATATCTTGAAACATACGGAATCTGGATTCTGTCAAAACTCGAACAAGCCTCTGATTGAATCGAACAAGACTCTCCCGATAGGTCTGTTGCGTTCGTCGTTGAAAGTCTTTGAGTGACAAGTGTGAAGAACCTTCATCTTTCTGGATCGACAAAAAGCGTACCGCATCATTTTTCAACAATTCCTTCTTCTTCGAGTCACTGCAGCTTCGACACTTTCCTGTTGTAGTGTAAAAGTTTAGCACTTTCAAGGATCTTCCAAATTTTGATAATGATCGACTATAGATTCGGGGATTACGAAGTTGACGGCCTTTCCCTTTCTTCTTAGAGCCGTCATCATCATCATCGTCATCATCATCATCATTCTCAAATCGACGGCTGCTCGAATCATTTTTTGTATCTCTAGGCTTAGAATTATTCCTCTGTCGCTTTCGGGGAGATGACGTCTTTTGATTACATCTGCTCTTGTAACCTTTTGATGACTGCTTCTTTCCATTCCTGGTACACTCTCTCTTATTTCTAGAGTTCGTATCGTTTTCAGGTCGACGGGAAGCCTTACCGTTCTTGTTGCCCTGAGAGCCAAAGCGACTGGTATCGCTATCCTCATTCTTGCTGTTGTTGCTATCTAAGCCATTATCCTCGACGAAACGTTGCCTCTTGAATGTCACTTTGTCCAATTCTATTTCCCTTTGAGAACCAATTTCTTCATTGTATATTTCACGAATTGAGTTCTGGAGGAATGCCATGGCCGCGAGATTAGATTCATCAAACAAAGTCTTAGGTCCTTTGTAGGCAATCACAAATTTGGCAACGAATGTGCCATCGTCCGCATCATTATTATTATTGTTGCTGTCACCCCCCTGAACCGATTGGATCCCCGTTCGACTTGTACTTGGGGTATTATTTGTTCGATTCATGTTTTGGTTAGTCCTGGAGCCATTCCTTTGATCTCTCTCCGCATTTTCCCTATTGCGTGTTCCTCCTTTACCCGTTCCTCCTCCTTTCCTGCTATTTCTATTCCTTCGTTTCAAGGAATGAGTTGTTCCTACTGTAGTTTCTAGAACCAAGCAGGACAGTAAAAGGATCCAAATAGTTTCGACTTTCATCTCTTCTGATTATATGATAACTTAGTGGAAATACGGAATAGACGGCGGGAATAAAACGCATTCATCGCCAAGTCGATATGGTTGGAGCACCAACCAAGATTCTGTCTATTTTATCCGTGAAATCCAAAGAAAGAAGAAATTTCCGAAAATCGAACATAATCGACACTCCGATTTTACACTGATACTCTTTCGTAGTGACACTCCCGAAGCATTTTCTTCACATATGAATCTGGAAACCACGATTCATTCACTTGTCGTTGAATCTGTTTTGGATATTATTAGGTTATTCGTTTAGGTTAGAACTAACATACAGCATGAAAAGTTTTTTCAGTTCACAAAAACTGAATAATACTGCGTATCTATAAAATAAAAATATAAAAAACAGAGGATCTTCTATTCTTGAACTAAATATCTCAATCTACTTTTGGCCAGAGGTTTGAAATCGATAAAAGCAAACCTTGGTTTGACTCTTTGACCTTCAACTTTCAAATTTTTTGTTAGGAATAAGCACTTGTTTACTGAAATCTCTTACATGTAGAGTGTCGTAATAATATGTAAGATTATTATGTAAAACTAAGCGAGCGTGGTGATTGCATGTAAGATTACTATGTGAAACAAATCTTTCTAGCTATGGCTTCAAAAATCTGACGTTTCAGTTTCATAGTAGCAATGCATCTACTGAATACTCATAATCACATCTTAATGAAGTTATACACTGGTTACCATGCCTTTTCCTAAATTTAAAATGCAAAGTCCTTCCGGTTTTTCGCGATGTGTTGTTTAAAACATTTCTGTTCTATGTATCTAATTCTTTCCTACCTTTCATCTCAACATTCCTTCACATCAAAGGACTCTCACAAAGATATAGGAAATATTTTATCGAAAGCAAATTGCATGTATTGTTTTCAAATCATCAAACGAATTAGTAAGCGTCAGCGCCCCAAGAATTGGGATACGAAAAGCGCGGCATTTCTGGGGTGACCATATTTTCATTCATTCTGAAATCTTATTAAAGGGAATTTAATTTTAGAGCATTTTCTTTTTGTTCAAGAAGTTGTTGAGGGAAATTGCTGTTGTAGTTAGAGCGATACACTTTTACCAAAGGTATTTTTTGCTCTCCTGACGCTCCAGTGAGAGAAACGATGTATTATTCTAATGATATAGCAATTAACGACGACGGGAATTATTTGACTTGAATTTTTTCAATCTCTCCAATTGCTTTTGCTGGATTATTTCCTCACGTTTTCGTTTTTTGGCATATCGCGCTTCGTGTACTAAATAATGTTTTTCTTGTCCCTGGGAAGATCTCATGACTTTGCAGCATCCGACGTATCCACAAGTTCTATACTTCCAACCCCCTGGACTGTATTTGAATCTCAATGCTTTCTCGCAATAATACTTCTCAATAAACAGATTCCTCCAAGATCCAATCTTTGAGATTACTTTCTTGATATCATCCTCATCTCCTAGCTTTCCGTAGGTTCTCTGATATACAGCGTTCCATTCAAAATCATCGCAGGCCAATGAGTTACAAAGTTTACTCAAGGAACTAAATCGAATAAGGTCGATGTGATTGAGGTATTTTAACATCCGCTTGATTGCGTCATCATTCAGGGAAGTCAAAAGTGAACAACGCGGTGACATAAGCTTGCACAATCTTTGTTTCTCATCACGGTTGTGAATAAGTTGAAGTTCAATGACATCTTCAACCTTTGCAAAGCATTTGTTTGCAATAAGCTTACTGTATGATCGACGGTAGGCGTCACGAACACCAGCGTTAGAGGGAAAAGGCCATTTAGACAAATCTCGGTGGGAATTACGGAGTGTCGTTGCGAATGGTAAACCCAAAACACCCAAACCCTGTAAGGTTACAACGATTTCTTCTACTTCGTCGTCATCCATATCGCTCGAAATCCAATAGTTAATCTCTCCGAAAGACACTGATACTCTTGTGATGAAATCTCGAAACTTTTCCTTGATAACCGAATCATCAACATAGAGTGTAGGTCGCCTTTGGTATAGGGCAGCAGCCAATGACCTCAGTAGTGCATACGCCTTAACAGCCTTTTCTAAACATTCATCCTGATTAAGTCCGCAATAGTACAATATCCTAACAAACAAAGGTTCTAGAGCATCCCAGCATTGATGTGGATTATCGAAAAAGGAAGAGTGCGCGATTAATTCCGACCAGATTCTTAAGGCGTTTGTATTTTGTACATCTGTATCAAAGCGATACCATAATCGGTTGAGTATGAATGAATATCCATCTTTTCCAGAACAGTCGAGAATAAGTAATAACGAGAACCGCAGGCTTGGTGAGTTGGGAAATGATAAAACTTGTTCCAGTATTGTCTGAATGATTATAGTCCCATATTTTTGATGCGAAAGTCCATTAGAATGACATTTCAATGCGGAAGACCTGTGATATGTCGGAGTAAAAATGAATTGAGCAGTTTGATATACTTCGTCATAGACATCCGATCGAAGAAGAAAAAGGTGAAAAGGTAGTCTAGAATTTTGTTTGATATCCTTGGAAAAGGGATGCCTACATGACATAGGACAGCGACATTGTATTAATCCAATCGATTGGGTACGTCCTGAGACAAGTGTCTTCATATTCGATTTTTCTACATCGTCGTCAAAATCGTCCAAGATTTGCAACATACTGAAGCCTCGTCTAGGACGGGAGTGAATCTCCAAAGGACGAATTTGTTTTTGACAATATAGGCACATCGTTACATCTTCCGTAGGCACAGATGGAATGGGTTTTCCCAACAGCTTCCTATCGGTATCATCCAGAGTCTGAATTATCTTTAAAAGTAAGTTTATACACGCAGAAGAAAACCAAGGATCGGCCAATCGTTGTGACAGTTCTGTCAAACATCGAAGGTATTTTTTCCACCGGTTCCAATCCACAGAATTTATATCATAGGACTTTGTTGCCGTCTGTGTTGCCATTATTTCTTGTGACATGGATCGTAATTTCTTCTGCTGATGGTTATCAAGTTGTGATAGAAGCGACATGGTTGGAACCTTTCTTGCCATATCTTCCATATATCGTAATAATAACATTTCTGATGGTCGCCATTTTGACTTTAGTGGCTTCTTCTGGAACACTTGAATCAGTACGATCCATAGGCATCCCCAAGATGCATATGGAATAATACTTGGATTGCATAGCAATTCTAAAATCACCGCTAAGAGAGACGACGAGGAAGGAATCGTAATCGTAATATCACCATTTTGTATTGCATTTTCATCATGACTTTGCAGTAATGATCTCCATGGAATTACAGTTAATAACATAAAGTCCTCTTTTTTCTCCTTCTCTTCGAATAAAAAAGAAACATTCCTCTTTAAAATTTCTCTCAAAGTCTTTTGGAATGTATTAACGTCGCTACTTTCATAATTCTCCAGGCAACAAACATGGCGTAAAGTGGATGTGAGAAAAAGTGTTTCACCTTCAGGGGCCGACACCGTGTACATGTAGTTTTTGTGGCCAAAAACTGTGTACTTTGTAACTTTACGGTTCCCAAAAATAAACGTGTGAAATGAACAAAACTCACGGCAGGAGTTCCAGTGTGAAAATGTTCCAAAAGCTGGTATTGTATTCAGGGTGAATACAAAAAACTGGGTACTTCTCTCCAGACAAAGCTCCGTGCAGCCTTCCTTACGTGGATACACATATGTCTCCAAATATATAGTCATCTAATGGAATGGAACATCCCTGCTTGACATTTGCAAATACACCTACAGAATTTCCATTCTAAACGTCAATACAAACACATGTTTCAAAAGTATTTCTAGTTCAACTTTTTTTACAGTCCATTCAAAGAGTGGATATAAGATGGGGGGGGGGGGGGCGTCTAATTTGAATTTGAATGAACCAATATGTATATTCCATAAATTCATTAGAAAATCTTTGACAAGCATGGAAGAATTGTTTTGCTGTACCATGGGATATATTTGTGACTTTGGATGCCATTATAATTTTTTGATGACTTCAGGTCAATTCCGATATTCAGTCATGATTACATGCAGAACGTGGCATCACAATGTTTGCATTAGAGAGACTTAGAATATTGAAACCTTTGTAGCAGATATTTTGAAAAACGAATAGTTGTTCTTGGCGCCATTAACTTAATTTCACATTTGTGCTGATCTTTGATACCTAATATATCAACGATATCTTGGTGTTGATTGTTTAGCATATACCAGATTTAGTTTTTAGCCCTTAGCCATTGATGCACAGAACAATGCTATAATTATTTCAGCATAGTAACACAGTGACGTCTTGCTTATGTACTCAACTTGAACTCAGTCAGCATGTGCTTATATTACTAAAAGCGATAGCTTGAGACGGAGCCGGAGGAAGAATGAGATTGATAAAAAATGAGCTTGATGAAACTCAGAAGAGGGCAAGGAAAGAAGTCTTGTAATCATTCAGGCTGATTAGTCGAAAATTTACAACCCTTGGAAATGCCGGAAAGAGGGTGATGAGCAAATCTGGTAAGTATATACAACCAGGTAAGGAATATGATTAGATCTTGTCCTAAATAGACGCTGTTTTTCATGATATGGACAACAACATTGACCCCAGAAACGATGACTGGAAAAAGCCAAAAGCAGAATGGAGGGGCGTAAACGCCGAGTAAAAAGCTACATTGAGTCGGATTTCCAAAACAAGGACGCATTCTAGTGACTTCTACAGCATTTGCAACGTGAAGCGAGTGCAAGACAATAGTTGCCAATTTTGAAAAGATATTCAAGACAATGCGACAAAGTAAGGTCTTAAGGCTGACATATTTGTACTTATGAACAAGAAGTAGGATATCTCCAAAGCTTGGTAAAGACAATCGTTACAATGCTTGTTGGGAGAAATTGGTTCATTATGGTGTGATTCGTTTTCTTCCAAATCCGTATTGCCTATATCAAATGAACAATATTATAACCGTCATTACAACCTTCTTTTGAATCACCTCTTGGGGAATGATGAAATCTTTCTTCGATGCACCTTCCCAACATGATTCGATTTAACCTAAATAGGCTTTCGTAGCAATAGTCATTTTGTTGTCATCCAACATTTCCTTGACTCAGTTATAAGTGATGGACATCATCAAAAGATTCTGAATCATATGCAATGAAAGTCCCTAGAGGAGAGTTGTGTGTATAAACCTGTTGGCAACAAACGTTAAGCTGCCTGCAAGTTGATGCTGCATACTTCTCGATAATGGCCATATTACCTGCATATTTGCGTATTTCTAGATATTGTCCTCCAACCAACCAACATAGTAGATAGTCTAACATAATTTCAGCTTTAATTAACCCCTTTACACATTAGACATTGTGGCCTTCAACTTGCAACTTTGGAATAATTCAATTTTGCACAGCCTTGGTGAAGGAATCATTTCCCAACATTCTGGAATCAACCTCATCTTCCTCTCTTTCAATAATTCATCAACATGATTTTCCAATTTGCCAAGAAACAAATATATTCTGTCTAGATGCGACCGTTGCCACAATCAGATTACTATTACTTTCGCAATGATTAAAAAAATTCATTCGTTTTCAATATAACGTAAAATCATCTTTTTGAATTAGCAAGTTGGAGAAAGTATTTTCTGAAGATAAAATGTATTAGCACATTCTTAATGAGTGCGTCGTCAAAATTAGTACACTAAATCCTAGTATTGTCAATTTGATATGCCCCTTAAATATGAATTCTGCTTCTTAGTGAGTATAGAAGTACTGGTTGGCATACATCCCTGGCGGTAGGACTGCGCACTTGGAGGGAATGTGGACGGCGGATCTGGAAATTATTAACAGTACAGCATAATATAGAAAGTGCGCGTAGGAGTTTTGTGATATATTTTGAAAGTATGAATGTAGAGTAGTGAAATATACGAATTTGTACACAAGAGGCACTTCCCCGAGCAAGCGTTGAGAAATAAATTGTCAAATAAGTTTCACTCCATAGTCAGAGCATCAAATTTGCAAGGTCCCAAAACCCCGAGTTTAAATCCGCAGTTGGAGTCTTTCAGTAATAATACTCTTTTTATGATTGAAGTGAATGTAAGCGGTGACAATTCATTGAATTGTTGTGAAGATAGAATAATGGAGGAATTCTACATTGAGAGTTGTGAGCAGCAGCCTGCTAGTACCCCCTCTACTACGAACAACTGGGATCCAAATATAAGCGACGAAAATCGATTTGACGATTTCGATCCGAAAGAAAGCGAAACCATGATATGTCTTGATAGCCATCCTACAGAAAATCGACATGAACACGTGAACGAGAAGAGTAATTATCTAATTTCGATGAATTCGTCAAATGATGCCAACTCTCCTTCAATTTCAGTCTTGACAAAAAGAAATTCACTCTCCACATTATCTACTTTGGAAGGGAGTCCTCAAGAATCAAATGACTCTTCGCCTATTCTTACAGAAAGAAGACACACGTACTTTGACTCTTGGAACGATACAAATTCAAAGATTCATTTATTTTCTCTGCCAGTTGATTCCTTGCATTTCATTGCTTCATTTTTAACAGCAAAGGAGTGGGCTGAATTTGGCTTAACTCACTCTCTGGCTGCATCCATATGTCGTGATGTATTTTTTCGTATAAGGATGCATGGATTTCGTTGTGCCACTGAAGTCGTCACTGCATGGGTATGTATATTCTACACAATATCAAATTAACGCAATATCAAGTTCACACTAACCGTCAAAACCTTTTGTAGAAACTTGGCCAGCAATCTGATGCTAGAGAGCTTACAGCATTGTACATACAGGAAGGTGTTCCAATTTATCCAAGATCTCTCGGTTATTCATATAATACACTTGTATGGAAAATGGGAGTCGAAGCTAAAGAAATAAATGATGCACACATTTTATCCGAATCTCAAACTCAAAGCAACGGAGACGGAAACAACAATACTGCGAGAAACATTGGTAGTTTAAACGTCCAGGACAACCCACGCCGACCACTTGATTCCTTTTTTACAGAACGATATTTGAATAGACCTCAGGATGCAGATTTCTTTCCTCCTCAGTCGACGTATGTGGAAGAAAAATGTCATTTCTGTCTGACGAAAGCATCGGAGCACGATAGCCGATTGGGAAGTCGTCATACCATGACATCTCGAATGCGTTTTGCACCCTCAGCACCCGTTATGGGTTCAACATTGTCTGCCCCCCGAAGTTTCCCAGCACGCCTCCCAGATTTTCGTCCCACCGAATTGGATGTAGCTAGTACGACACCAAAAGTTCGTGTCAAAGTACATCGTCATCTCTTGCATCAGCACTGGGTTGGAAATATGATGGTAGATGACGATTGCGGAATGATGCCAGCTTGTCCTATTTCACTGGCTGCAGATTTTTTTCACCCCAATTTACAAGTCAAGGCCGTTACGGGGCGGTTGTGCGAAAGAAATTTGCTGTCTAATTTTATGTCGGAAGGTGGTCAACGTGTTACCGACAGCTATGAGAGAAACGACGCAGAAATGTTTAATGTATTTCAAAACACTTACGAACTTGCACAAAGAATGGATCATGACATTGAGCTTGACTCTTATGAAAATCACCCGCCTCGCCATCAATACAATACGGATGGTGACTTAAGCGTTCCAGAAGCCTCCACATTTGTCGACTCTCATCCGGGATCTCAGATTTCTCTTGTTGATTCAGATGTGGCAATTCACTCTGAAAATACTCCACCGTCATCTGGTTTCAGAACTCCGCTGCAGAATCATGGTCTTGATTTAACTGTCCTTCCTCCTCTTCCTCCACAGATTTCTCATTCAATATCAAGTACCGACGCTATGAACTCTCCGACATTTTGTTCGCGTTCTGATCCTCCTTTTTTTTCGCAAATTGATCTCGAAAATTACGATGCAACTTCCCTTGCTGCTTCGTCTTTGTCGGATGTTCGCGATGGAATTGTGGAGATCAAGAGTCATCTTAAAAACAGATTTACAGTGTATCAACGACGTCTTGAAGCACTTCTCTCGCAAAATGATAGTTCTGGATTTGAGGAGTGCTTGCTCGACTTTTGGGACGAATTTCTCCCAACAACAGCGAACATACACTTTCACGATCGTAATACTGCAGTCCCAAGGACCTCAAAATTGGAGAACTTTGTCACGAAGCCATGTCCGAAAGCCATTGGTATTGTTCAATGTGAAATTGAGCGAATCAAGATCAAATCAAAGAAAAAGGGGGTCAACGTGGCTGGTCGTTTGTTTCCAACGTACGAATATCGCTTATTTATTCGCGATCGTCGGAGTGATTCTAGTTCACCAGAAAGTGCAATGAATCAAGTCAACCCTGAACCACGTCGTGATACCATCATTATGGTGGCAAAGAATCGCGGTAGGAAGCATCAAGAGGCTAGGGTTATTCTTCCTGCTCCAGGCGCGAGCAAGAAGGGTGTGAATAACTATTATTTATATCTTCCACAACAGGTGGATGTCGATACTCACTACCGAGTTGTAAATAATGATGATGAAGCTGAATTGATACCCAATGGAGCTAATCTTGAGATTCCTACCAGAACTGGAGATAATAATGCTCCTGTATTACAAGGTAGACTACAGAGCAATTTTATTGGAACAGAGTTCCAAATATTTATTCCTATCATTAGAAAGCACCCTGTTTCAGTTCGCAAACCAGTGACATCGCGCTCTGCCCACGTCTTATCTTCCGACAGCGAAAGCGATTACGAAGTTCTAAGTGATACAACCTCGCCCACGAATCGACGAAATCGGTTTTATAGAACCAAATCAAACCAAGATTTGCTTCGAAGAAACAATCAAGATATTTTTAATATTGAAGCAAACCACCCGGAGCCGATTTCAGAGGAGGAGTCAGTGGATTCAGGTCCAACCTCAGTTCGTAGAAGGCACAAACGAGGCTACTCTCTCCCCAACTTTCCTTATCGAAGATCCATTCGAAGCAGCCGTAGAGTTGTGGCACATTCAATTGAGCCACCAACTGACCCCTCGCAACCTCTTCATCCAGTTTTCTGTGAAGAAGAAGATGGCGCAATTACCTATTCTGCCAACTTGCTAGGGAATCGTCCGCGAGTCATGGATGTTTGCGTGCCAAGAGTATCTGATGATGGCACTCCTGGAACAGAATGGAAACGACATCTCGGTTCCATTGAGGACTCTGCAGACGCTGTTTCCAATTCGATGTTGTCTCATTTCAAGCAACTCCAACAACGACATGAGAATGCAGACCACGGCCAAAATGATGCTCACGAAGACTTTGGCCTTTTGGCTCTACAGAATCGTCCTCCATGGTGGAATGATGAACTACAAGCCTTTGTTTTGAATTTTGGAGGTCGTGTTAGTGTGGCATCGGTGAAAAATTTTCAACTCTGTGACAGGACGGATCATGATCGTATTATGCTTCAATTTGGCAGAATCCAAGGACGCCACTCTTTCACAATGGATTTTCAGTACCCCTTGACTGCGGTACAGGCGTTTGCTATTGCTATTTCCTCGCTGCAATCAAAAATATCATTTGGTTAAATTCTTTCATTCTCTCTCTCAATACATCCAGAATTGTTCTATTGCCAAAGCGGTTTGGGTTCGATTCGACAAAAAGTCATATTCAAATATAAGGTTATTCCGATTTGAAAATTTAGTATAGTCTTCCATAATGCAAGAAAAGATCATAAATAATGAAAAGGTTATTAAAAGATGAGCCTGTTATTCAATAGAAGTAAATTTCCTTTCAGGCGAAAAGGCTAGGAACATGTACAATTCAGTCAGATGAACTGAGAGGCGCTGTGGTTTGCAGATATATTGAAACCTTTAAAATAGGTATTTACTTTTTCCATATCATAGACATGACATTTTGAGAAAACATCAGGTAAAGCCTTGCCTGTCACATATAAGCGTTTTACGTGTACTTAAGGGCAGTTACATTCAAGATGATGTGATAACACTCCAAATTTAACCCAACGTAGTGATAAGGGCAAAACCTTCCCTTTATCAAATCAAATCAGTAATGCTTTGAATCTAGAATGGATTATGGTTGTAACAATAAGTGAAGATTATTGAAATCAGAAGCACAAATTATGGTCCTCTTCTGTTTGGTTGTTGACGTCAATTTAAAGGAGTAGTCCTATGCTAGGACTCCAATGTCTAATAAGCTTGCAATTTCATTTAAGAAATGCTGTGTCACTAACTTGGGAATAGTGCTCGGACATGCATGGATTTCCCTCAATTCATTGTAGAATGCAATGTTTCATTTTGAACTGCCCTAGTGCTCTGGTGTTCATAGCTTTGGTGTGCTTTCAATCATTCCCTTTCTTTAAGCTTTGAAATATTCCTTCTTTGCGAATAATCAATTCCATATTAAAGAAGCTATATCTTTGCTACGCTGAATCCACAAGCAAGGCTTGTTTTCAGTAAATCCAATGATCTTGGAACCATAAAAATCCTTTTAAACCCTCACTAACAGTTTTTTTAGACCGTACATTGCCTTTATTACTACTCAGCCATTGTTTGAACTTGAACTGATAGCAGGAATATCTGCGCAGATAAATCTTATGCTGAGAGTAATCTTTAAGACGACCTTGGAAAAGTGATGAAAGGATACTTTAGAGAAAACCTAATGAGTATGGAAAATTTTCCTTTCAATTGGGAAACAAAGAATAAACTGGAAATCAGTGTAAAAATGGATAACCAAGGAATCATTGGTTCGGATAAATTACCAAAGAGTTTCTATGGTGACAAATAGGAAGAATACCTTGTAGTCTTTGCTCTATTCTGCCCATCATGTTTGATGGCGTGTGAGCTAGGAAATGACAAGTCTCTAAAAATGACTTGCTATTATCTAATTCTTTAAATACAGTATCACGAAGGCCTATGTGCATGGTCCATAATTTTAGCAATTAGGAGTAAACGAAGGGGCTTTTTGATAAGTTCAATGGTTGCTTGTTGAAAATATTTCGGTTGTTGTCCGCATTTTTAAGGAGACAGTTCTGAGTGGCTTGAATCCATGCATATCGATTCTGTAGATCATCAATTTGCATGTTTAAAATAAATTTCAATTTCATAATTTTTCTCAATTAAATTGTAAATATTCTTGACCTTGAAGGAGCACTAGAAAGTACCTGCATAGAGATGTCTTTATGTTGTAGAGTTTCCATCATCTAAAGTGTGTGACTTCTTGTTTGCTGATTTTACCTATGTCACCAATGCCATCATAACCAAGCACAACAATTGCAAGTGAAAGTACTAAGGTATTTCGCGAAACAAACGCTGTGGTTATTTAGTGTTTCATTGCAAAATAAGCGGTGATTGAGCAACTAATGCTTTCCAGCATAGCAATTCCTTTAACAGTTAGCTTACCTGACCAATGCAATTGACTTAGTAATAATACCCTTCAAGAATTGTCAATCAACCTCTTTCTAGAATATCAGAATATTTTTTCTTCAACACTAATGAAAATGTAAAGCCTTAAATGTGTTTCGTACTGTGACAATATGATCCCATACGGTATCAACACATCCTATTTCCATGAGGTGCGTCACAAATCGTCAAGTCCATGAGTCCAGTTCTGAAAAGATTTGACAGGAAAGCATGTCAGCTCCGTAAAAACCTACACAGTATGAAGAACTCTTCTCCGTAAAGATCTACAGAGAAGATAGAAGCTGCACGGTCGTAGTACCCATATATCGTGTCCTCAAAAAACTACGTGATTACGAATTACAACAATACATTGCTTTCCCACAGATCGATTGTCGAAAACATATATAAACCTATCCATCCAATTGCCAAGGGCCGCTTGTGATCAGGAGGAAGTTGAACGAGACATCCCAGAAATACAATCGCCAGAAATGTTATCTGACATTCACGACGATCTAAGTGACGATGAGTCTGATGAAATGGATACCTTAGCCTTGAAAATGACGTTCCGTGATGATGTCATTAAAAAAATGTGTCAGGGGAAACCCAGTGCTTTTCAAGAGTTACTTCTTAGACACGAATCCCTCCTGAGAGAAGAAATTATCAAGTTTCATGAACAAGAACGAGCTGCTGAAGAGTCGAAGATGAATGAAATTTCAGAGAAGCAATTGTCTCTTGGGAGCGTTGGGTACTTCATCAGATTCGAATCTCGGTATTCACTGTATGGATACTTGGCTGTAATCTTTTATTGTATTACTCATCTAACTATGTATCAGATAGTTGAATCCTTGATCCTCGAACAAACACGTGGATTCACAGTCAAACAGGAGATTTCATTTTACTTGTGGTTGATTGTGATTTCCATACTTGTCCTTCGTGTTACGGGTGGTCTTTGGGAGTGGGTTAGTCCAGACCGAAGCACAGCCGTCATGGCTGAATTGAAAAATCGGAAAAATCATTGTCAGGATTGGGACACCAAAATTCAGTTTTGGTTCCGAAAAAGACGTGTCATTCGAATTCTCTTGAATTACGTTGCATTCTACGTTTGCCTTGTTGGTATGGTATTTTTTCAACACCATTTTTATGCGACTATATTTCATGACAGGTCATGGATCTACGAAAACTTACCCAGTCGTCAGCACGAAATAGATACATCCATAAGCAGAGCTTTACGGGGAAATGTCACGGAAGTATGCACAGAACAAACCAATGAGGAGTGTTCATTATTGGAGGAAATCGCTAAGCAAGATGATGCATTCTTTTTCCGACAAGTAACTTTGGCTTCCTATCTCTACTTTAAAGGCTACGCTGAAATGTACCTCGTGTCACCATTCGGATTGCGATTGGTATCCTTACCAATTTTGATCGTTGGAATCTTCCTCTTAGAAAAGCTTGGATTTGACTGGTAGCACAAACTCATTCCCGTTCATATTTCTTCGAATAAATTACTATATTTGACCTGAAATAGGTCACAATTGAAATGAAAAAGGGTTAGAAAGATTTAGGAGGAACATTTTACGAAGCGATTAAAAAACTTGGGAAAATCAAACTATGAATATTTAATGTATAAAAAAAGATAAGCGTTATAAAAAAGCATTCTTCAACTAGCAGATTCATCTTAATCCAGTATTTAAGGGATTTAGGTGTTAATTTACGCATTCTTCAGTAAATAAATCAAGAAGATAAACAGTCACCATAGTTGCATTGATGGTCAAACCCTTACTAACACGATGATATGGCGTAAGCGCTCACTATCTTTCACCTGCGATCGGAATTAACTATGTCAGAAAGCAAAATTTCTCCAAAGCGAATAACAGAATACATTGAATTATGCATCATGTTGTGATGTCTCCATATAGAGTGTTCTAAACAGTTGGCATCATGCCAACGTGGTTTTCAGATGCTTGCGGAATTTACTGTCTACAAGTAGAATGCGATGAAATGTTATGTTCTAATTTAGATTATTTGCTCTGTAACTGAATGCTGTATTCAAATCTTGTAAGGAATAAAAGGAGAAAGTAATCAAATATAAATTGAATCATTGTAAGCTACCCATGCCTTGGTTGCGTCCTTATTCGCAAAAATTGAGGTATGAATTAAATTTAGATTATGAAGTATTCATAATTGTTTTCAGAATTTCAGTAGTTATTGAAAAACATATGTTGTAACGGCAAAGTAGGAGCTATAAGAGAATGTTTTGTCTATTTGTTGGATATCCGCAGAATCATACCAATGATTTCTACAGCTTTCCTTACTTGAAGACAAACAGATAATCCAATCTAGGGATTTGGTTTTGCTAAAACGATGTTATGCAGACACTCTCACAAAGAAATTGAAAATATAAAAATGACATTGACAAGGAATGTTAACTTTCAGAATATCGTAATATCTTTCATGAGAAAAACAAAAGTTCAGGTAACATCCATGTATCGTCAATTGAAAAAGGTAAAGTTGTCATTTTTTTTATCGAAATGGTAGATTCAGGAAGGGATCTTATAGTTAATAGACCGAATATTGCATTGAATGTGATTGAGAAATTTAAGAGATAGAAACATTTGAGGAAGTAAACAAGCATCCAGGTATTGATAATATGACTTGATACGATGGAAATGAGCTCAAAAAGAGTTTTGGAGAAGAGATGCGAAAATTTATTATTCCTGAAGGTTGGATGTATACCAAAAGCGGTTATCATGGCAAGACTCAGTGTGACTAATGTTAACATTCAGTACCCATGTGTTAGAGGATTAGAGGTCAACATTTAATAAAATTATCAAGCAGCAAAGCTTAGTACATTGCAATATCGGAGGTATCCAAAGAATCTCGTTAGGGAGTAAAGTTAACTCGTCATTTGTGGTTTGAATTATCAATAACCTTTGTGATTAGTATACACTAGACATGTAGATATGAGGAATCAATTTTTCAGAGCAAGTTGAGGATATCTTCATTGAATTTAATTCATTAAAAAATTGATAATGATGCAGATCTGATAGGAAGGTATTTCAGCAAGGATGCTGAAGACAACCCAGTACACAAATGTTTACAAAAGGTTGAAGATACATAGCGGATGAATATGAAGGGAAACAAGAGCATTTGAGTAGATCACTAGTCCTCTGTGTTTGAATATGTATTAGTAAAAATAAATGCTTCTACCATATGAACCTCTAGAATTCACCCAAGGTGAATAATGAGTGGCCTTTTGAGACTCCAACAAGAAGGTTCACTTCAAAACGTCCGAAAACTGAGCCAGAAGTCAAAATCGAGTTGGCATTTCCCAATGAAAAAAGGCAGAGATGACCACATGTCGAAGGGTTCTATTCCATCAAGCGATCATGTCTGCTAAGAACGTTCACCGTATTGTTTTGAATAAAAGAGGATCAGCCTTGAAAAGAGACAAGAGTTAGAACAGCTTTAGAGGATTTCAGAAACAATGTATTAAGCTATATCAAAAGTTGTTAATTTCATAAATTGTGAGCCTATAATTGATTTTGCTAATATCTATCCTTGTGAACGTTCTCTAGGGATTCTCCGTACACCCTTAGGATATACGAAAGGTATTCTGACCTGACCTTCAAATGGCTAGTGTGGCATAAAATAGTACCATTGAAGCAAAACCATGGTGGAAGTGAAGTACTATAGCACTAAAGAGCAAAAGGAAACCGGGTTATCAATATGATTGGAACACTGGCCCTTCATGACAAAATTATTATGATTGCATCTGATAGCTGGAATCAAGATTTGCATTCAGCCATCAATGTATAGTGATTGCCCTCTCGTTTACATTTGGTTTGGTAAGCAGTGTCTTGGCAGATCTGTTTAGTGGATATGGATTATACATCTTGCAGGTTAATTGTCACAATACAAGAACTCACGATACCAATTGCTCAGTAGCAGAAAGAGCTTGATAATTTTTGCCTCCTTTCTTCAAGATTTTGTTGCCTTTGGCCCTAAAACCCTCTATGAGCTTGTGAACATATCAATTTGAGCTGCTGTCAGCTTTATCAAAAAGTAACCTCTTGTTGATCCAGCTGTCCTCACAAAATGGTGAAATCTTTGACGGCAGCACTTTTTTGTTCAATTTAGTCTTATCAAGACAAGATATCTCTTTATCAAGCAGATGCTTTGCCTAGAATATAGTCATTTGCGGGATCTTGGAAATACTGGTTGTTTACACAAGCTTTCCCAATATTGTGGTATTATATCTGTGTACTTTACCTTGTCTACTGAGGATCTCTGCTAATAATTCAGGTAATTTAGTCGATCTCGCCTAGTAACCGACATAAATGTAGTGATACATCGTTTTCTCCGCGGAGAATTCCTCTGCCAGTGAAACACTACGGAGAAAATATTCCACGGAAATGGATGTCTGATTTGAATTTTTCTAAGACAAGCGCACATATCTTTTCTATTCGCTATTCCTCCATAATATTTCCTCTTGGTTCAGGATGCACGACCAAGTAAGTATTGAACAATCCGTGATGGATGACACAAAAAATATATTTAGATTTATTTGCTGATAAGGCGAGAAGGAGTTGCTTATGGAATAGTTTGAAAGTACGCTTGTAATTTAATGTGTACAAATTTTGAATCTTTTTTGTCAGCTACTTTAAGGCTAGTCAAAATTCAAGAAACAACAAATATTTTATAGCTTGCCAGCAGTTCAAGGCTAATTCATTTTCAGAATGTTACAATCACCTCTTAAGTATCGACTTATTGTGGGAGGTCTGTTGATACCATTTATAATATGCGAAACCATTGGTGAAGGCTGGAAACGACTCAGGGCTCTCACACGCTCTAGACGCGTGAGCCCTATTCAGAATACATTTAACTTCGATATTTCTCTCTGAATCAATATGACAGAGAAGTATTCTATTCAAGCAGAGTGATGAGGTATAAAATGATGTTGTTGAGTTACCATGTGATGCTCGCCGCCACCTTCTGACCATATTGTACAGATTTCAGTACGCCAAATGTAAAGTAGTACAATAAGTTCAACTAAATAACAAAGCAGCGCGATCATGGATTTGCTATTTTCATAAAGGTATCGTCATATTCGAGATTAGAAGCGGATGATGTAAGACTGCTGATATATTCCAAGCGATAGATCTGCAACGTTTCCCTTTTGAAAAGGTTGATGTGGAAGGTTACAAATGAGAATCTCCTTAGCATTAGCATGTTCTGCGCACGTCCATCACCAGATCATCGAAATCATTCCATATAGTTATTGTAAACAAGCATCAGTAGTTATATTTTATTGAGAATATATAAACGGAGAGACAGTATTCCACAAGTCGTTCAAGGTCATTGGGTTAGCAATATCAAATGAAATCTCAAAGAAAGTAGGAAGCTGGACTCTTTAAACCACATAGAGTGGCAGTTTGTACGCTCAAGTAGAGAGATTGTATTCCACAAAATGTCATTCAAGGTCATTGAGTTAGTCATGTCATAGTACATATGAAATCTCAAAAGAAGCGGTAAACCGGACTGCTTCAATCAAATGAAGTGGGAGTTTGCACGGAAAGCTCCATTGGGTTCATGGACTCCCAAGAACATGTATGCATTATTATCGAGATATCCCGATATCGCTATTGAAAGTTAACAAGTCAAAAATCTAAGTGGGCCCCGACATGATATGTTTTTTACGTAACATCACCAAGTTGCATAGTAAACGTTGATATTACTCTTTTTACTACTATTAGCCTATTGTTATACAGTTTTGTGCTATAGGGTAAAAGGAATCCTTTGTGATCTCAGTATGAGTTTTTTTCGCCAAGCCAAAATTCCTATGAAGAATGCAGTATGGTATAACAGGTGCATTGTCTCAATTAAATTCATATTGCTTGGCGAAACGCCTGACATTTCTGACCTGACAATGGTTTGGTCATGAAATCAACAATCATTGCATCTGTGGGACAGTATTTGATTGACACTTCTCCTTGTTGATTAAGTCTGTGATAAAGAAAAATGTGATGTTAAAAATGTCGAGAATGCTTGCTAGAACTGGCCTTACCCTTAGTTTCAAGTTTCATAGAATTTTGATTATCTTGATAAAAAAGATTCTCTTTGATATTGTATCTTTGGTCTTCTAAGAATAACTTTGCCCACATAACTTTGAAGATAACACTGTCAACTGATACTATGGCTGCTAATGTTGAGCTTTGGGTATTCACTTTTTGTTTAGTTGAAGTTCTTTGACTCGCACCCTGACCCATTGTCAATATGCCACCCGTGTGATTCTTGAAATCATTGCGCATTGCAAATGATGAGTTGATATGCCATTTTATAACGTAAGGACCAAAATTAATGCACCTTTTTGTGTATGCTTGAGATAGTGTATCACTTTTCAAAGTTTATCCCCATCATCTTCATTTCGTAATCTCGCTCATGAAAAAATACAATGGCTGGTTGTATGTCACACCTTGCTCATTTCCTTCAGAATAGTGCTTTGGCAACAAAAGTATGAAGCACTTGTGCTTTTATGTTGTTAAGTGGTCTGGCAGCTGAATTTAATTTGAATAAATTCTCACCCCATAGGCAATGTATTGAGTTGTTTGGTAGCTGTTCCGGAAATTCATTTATCATTCCCTTAATATATTCTGTCATGTTGACTTTCACCAATCTTGGTGTTGACTAATCTAGTTACATTGTTAGATGCTCATCTATTTTCCTTCTTGTAGCTTTTGCTGGTATTTTCTCTGGATTGCCATAAATTGATTGTGGTCACTCATAAGCTTATCATTCACATTTGAATCCTTATGGCTCGATTTGACATCATCAACATGCCAAGCCACGGTGTACTTTGTGCCACTAACACTGCGATATTGTAATCATTAACTTTAAACTCAAATTGTTTTAAGTCTTTTCTAAATTTCTTGTAAAATACTAGTGCTGATTGAATGATAAAAAAGCCATATAAGGCTTTCAGTATTGAGTATAAAGTATCTTATTCTTCCCTTTGTAAACAGCGTAATTGTGATAGCAATCAGGATTCAAATTAACTAGCATGTCAACCAAAATTCTGCGAATTTCCATAATGACCTGATCTTTCCTAAAGTCTAGATCTGTTTGCACAAATGCACTGGGAACATCAACGGTCATAATATCCCTTGATTCTTCTGCATTACAAGTATCAGCAAGAAGAATTGATTCGGTGGCAGCTGTAGGACTTGTTGCGCCGTCTTGATTTGCATAATGATGCTACGTAGTGCCACGGACACAAGTGCTGTCTTTAATTCTAATATTCTTCTTTTCAACTAGAAAGATAAGACTTTCTAATATACGTCTCTTCTCAAGTGCACTTAGCGTTGATGCGTCAACGGGTTTAAACACCTTCCTTTGTGGAGGTGTTTCATTTCTCCAAGAGCAGCATCCCATCCTTTCATTCCAAACTTTTGTCTTTGTTGCCTTCTTCTTACGTAATTTTATTACGATCATGCACTCCTGCAATGGAAGAAGTATCATGAAGGACAATCCCAGACTAGGTGGTTATTTTCAAACCTGCAGGCAAATCATCTCTGTCAACCGCTGCATGAACTAAGTCAATGACATTTTGAGTCACAGGTTGAGGGGGGAAACTTTGGTAAGTTATCATAGTGCCAGTCCAAAGATACAGCAATTCATGACCACGACATTTACTACGAAGGTGTCAATAGTAGATGCAATCTAAAGTACGCGGATGTTTGAGTGTGTGTGAAAGGATTGGCTCTGTGTGAACTTGGACGTAAGTTTCAAATGGATTAGCACAATGCTTGGAATAATCCGAATTCTCCTGATGAATAATCATACATTGGCTGAAATGGGGAGACATCCCATTGGTAGGAGAAAAGAAACTTAATTTCTTGGTACTCTCCATTGCAAAACTTTAGCTTGACTGCAGGTAATTTCATAAATGGAAATTGATGGAATATGGCTCTAAGCTTTTTTGAATGACCCCAATAGTTCGTTCAATCTCAAGAACGTGTTCTTATGCATTCAGGTAATTCATGTTAACGTCGCATGCATATTGTAATGTATTCATTAATGATTGGTGCTCGTTAACACAACGGATACACTTGATAGTAAATCCAGTCAAATTATATAGACGAAAAGCATTGTCTAGCGCATTAAGCTTTGCTGAATTGATTGGGAACCCACTCAGTTGTCTGATACATGATTTTTCGAGATATTGTAGTCAAAAAGGATATACCGTTGTTTCTAATGGTCTCCATGCATAGACTTGTTTCGTGTTGAGCTTCAAGTAGTTCACGGGGAATCTGATTGTAGTCTGACACAGCATGAAGTGGTGTTTTTCTGCTAGTTTTATCCTTTAGGCTACCAATACCTGGATCAAAGATATTCTCTGCCAACTTGATATCATCCAGAGTAATAGGATTATTCTTAATTAATTTTTTTGAATAATTGCTCTGAAATCTTTCAAGGATGCATGCCAAGATTATGGTAACGCTCCCTAGCTTTCTTGTCTTGTTGAAACTGATGATCTGTGCAGACTTTCGTAGTCTCCTATATTGTGTTGATAAATTGATAATTATCCTGTTTCTTGTTGAAAGGCTGGTATGCATCATGTCCAAATGGTGGCGTCTGAAATGGAATTGATTGTGAAGGTGATACTTCAACCCAAAAAGATGTGCGTCTTGTTCTCATAAATAATTCGATGAATTTTCTTCATACTCAAAGTGCTGGTGAGTCATTTCTTATTGAAATAAGAATTCCAGCATGTTTGGTATCAGCAACTAAATTGCATTTGAAGGTCCTCCATTTGTTAATAGCTCCAAAGCTTTATTGGATCTTTGAATCTTGTAGATTGCTGAATATACACACTCTGTAGATTGATCTTCTAACTCTTTCTTCCTTTTCAGAAAAATGAGTAAGCTGTGCATGATAACCTTGCCATCAATTGGAATCGTCTGGTGATTGCTGTTAATGCTGTTCTGACGTATAGTGTGTCCTCTACAATCGAGCTAGGTATTGCCAAGGAACCCACGTCCACGTGCTTGTCCACTCCTGATTCAATGTTATTTCGAATAAAATTGTTGAAATTACTACAACTGTGACCATTTCTGGTACTTAATTATGCAACAGGACTGGATATACAATGTTTTGAGTTAATTATGGTAAGCTGCTTTAGAAAGCATTCCTTTACTTGCTTATCGAGAATATGAATGGACTTTCTAAAATCTATTTGCGTGAGAAAATTACTGTGATTGCATTTAATAGATAATTTGCCATAGCGTTGGTATCAAGACTTGCGTTCAGCAATCACTTGCCCTCTCATTTTCACTTTCAATACATCAACTGGACCTTGACATAGGAGCATGAAGATCATCAATTGCTTTTCACTTAGATGACTGGCCTTTTCTAGCCCCCAATCAAAATCAGCCTTTGATTGCTGATATGACCAGATATGGCCACAACTTGTTGTTCTCTGATTGTCAATCAATGTCTTTTCTCAGTAGAGCTCACAAGCTACTTGCATGAATGTACTCAAGGTAGCATGTCTGTGCCTTCTTGTGCCTGGTAGATCTGTTTAATGGAGATGGATGATACAACCTGCAAAGCCAAGTTGGTTGCCCCAATATAAGAACTTGCAACAACCATAGCTCAGTAGCCGAAAGGGCTTGATAATTTTTTGTTGTGTTTGGCCCTCTCGCCTTCTATTTTGAGCTTGTGACCATTTCAATTCAAGCTGCTGTCAGCTTTATCACAAAGTAACATCTAATTCAGGTAATTTAGTCGATCGCCTAGTAACCAGGGCAGGGCATAAATGATTTAAAGATTGGCTATAATTTTCAGTTATGCTGTTACGATTGTTAAATCTGATCTCTTTTTCATTTGCGTTCTCAATAGCTTTTTTTCGACTCCAGTCAGTGGGATGGCTGATTTGAATTTTTCTAAGACAAGCGCACATATCTTTTCTATTCGCTATTCCTCCATAATATTTCCTCTTGGTTCAGGATGCACGACCAAGTAAGTATTGAACAATCCGTGATGGATGACACAAAAAATATATTTAGATTTATTTGCTGATAAGGCGAGAAGGAGTTGCTTATGGAATAGTTTGAAAGTACGCTTGTAATTTAATGTGTACAAATTTTGAATCTTTTTTGTCAGCTACTTTAAGGCTAGTCAAAATTCAAGAAACAACAAATATTTTATAGCTTGCCAGCAGTTCAAGGCTAATTCATTTTCAGAATGTTACAATCACCTCTTAAGTATCGACTTATTGTGGGAGGTCTGTTGATACCATTTATAATATGCGAAACCATTGGTGAAGGCTGGAAACGACTCAGGGCTCTCACACGCTCTAGACGCGTGAGCCCTATTCAGAATACATTTAACTTCGATATTTCTCTCTGAATCAATATGACAGAGAAGTATTCTATTCAAGCAGAGTGATGAGGTATAAAATGATGTTGTTGAGTTACCATGTGATGCTCGCCGCCACCTTCTGACCATATTGTACAGATTTCAGTACGCCAAATGTAAAGTAGTACAATAAGTTCAACTAAATAACAAAGCAGCGCGATCATGGATTTGCTATTTTCATAAAGGTATCGTCATATTCGAGATTAGAAGCGGATGATGTAAGACTGCTGATATATTCCAAGCGATAGATCTGCAACGTTTCCCTTTTGAAAAGGTTGATGTGGAAGGTTACAAATGAGAATCTCCTTAGCATTAGCATGTTCTGCGCACGTCCATCACCAGATCATCGAAATCATTCCATATAGTTATTGTAAACAAGCATCAGTAGTTATATTTTATTGAGAATATATAAACGGAGAGACAGTATTCCACAAGTCGTTCAAGGTCATTGGGTTAGCAATATCAAATGAAATCTCAAAGAAAGTAGGAAGCTGGACTCTTTAAACCACATAGAGTGGCAGTTTGTACGCTCAAGTAGAGAGATTGTATTCCACAAAATGTCATTCAAGGTCATTGAGTTAGTCATGTCATAGTACATATGAAATCTCAAAAGAAGCGGTAAACCGGACTGTTTAAATCAAATGGAGCGGTAGTTTGTACGGAATGCTCCATTGGGTTCATGGACTCCCAAGAACATGTATGCATTATTATCGAGATATCACGATATCGCTATTGAAAGTTAAAAAGTCAAAATCTAATTGGGCCCTGACATGAGATGTTTTTTACGTAACATCACACAAGTTGCAAGATCATCTTGAGTAAGGGAGGTCGTAGTAAATCTTGATATTACTCTTTACACTACTATTAGCCTATTGTAATAGAGTGCTGTGCTGTAGGGTAAAAAGAATCCTTTGTGATCACAATATGAGTTTTCGTTTTTTTCTCCGACTGCCAAAATTCCTACGATGAATGTAGTATGGAATACAACACAGGATAATAGGTGCATTGTGTCAATTAAATGCATATTGCTTTGCGGAATGCTTGACATTTCTGACCTGTCAATGGTTTGGTCATGAAATCAGCAATCATTGCATCTGTGGGACAATATTTGATTGACACTTCTCCTTATTGATTAAGTCTGTGATAAAGAAATATTTGATGTTAAAATGTCGAGAATGCTTGCTAGAACTGGCCTTACCGTTAGTTTCAAGTTTCATTGAACTTTGATTATCTTGATAAAAAGATTCTCTTTAATCTTGTATCCTTGACCTTTTATGAATAACTTTGCCCACATAACTTTGGAGATAATACTGTCAACAGATATTCAGCCCGCTTCTGTTGAGCTTCGGGTATTCACTTTTTGTTTAGTTGAAATTGTTTGAATTACATCCTATTCGGTCTGCTTCTGTTGAGCTTCGGGTATTCACTTTTTGTTAACTTGAAATTGTTCAAATTGCACCCTGACCCATTGTCATTATGCCACCCGTGTGACTCTTGAAATCATTGTGCATTGCAAATGATGAGTTGATATGCCATTTTATAACGTAAGTACCATCTGCCTTTAAAGTTGATACATCTTTTTGTGTATGCTTGAGATAGTGTATCACTTTTCAAAGTTTATCCCAATCACCTCCATTTGGTAATCTCGCCCATGAAATCAAAAATGCAATGGCAAGTTAAATTGCTAGATACTCATGTAATTTCCTTCTTGTAGCTTTTATTGGTATAATCTCTGGATTGCCATACATTGATTGTGGTCACTCATAAGCTTATCATTCACATTTGAATCCTTATGGCTTGATTTGACATCATCAACATGCCAATTGTACTTTGTGCCATGAGCACTGCAATATCGTAATCATTGACTTCAAACCCAAATTGTTTTAAGTCTTTCCTTGTGAAATAGTAGTGCTCATTGAATCATACCACATATGGCATTCAGCATTTGAGTATAAAGTATCTTATTCTTCCCTTTGTAAACAGCATAGTTGTGATAGCATTCAGGATTCTAATCATCTAGCATGTCAACCAAAATTCCGAATTTCCACAATGACCTGATCTTTCCTAAAGTCTAGATCTGTTTGCACAAATGTATTGGGAATATCAACTGTTATGATATCCCTTGATTCTTCTGCATTAAATGTATCAGCAAGAAGTATTAATTCTGTGGCAGCTGAAGGACTTGTAGCTTCGTCTTGATTTGCATAATGATGCTACGTAGTGCCATGGTTACAAGTCCTGTCTTTAATTATATTATCCTTCTTTTCAACTAGAAAGATAAGACTTTCTAATATGCGTCTCTTCTCAGGTGTACTTAGCGTCGATGCGTCAAAGTGTTTAAACACCTTCCTTTGTGGAGGTGTTTCATTTCTCCAAGAGCAGCATCCCATCCTTTCTTTCCAAACTTTTGTCTTTGTTGCCTTCTTCATAAGTAATTATATTACGATCATGGACTCCTGCAATGGGAGCAGTAACATGAAGGACAATCCCAGACTAGGTGTTTCTATTTAACCTGCAGGCAAATTATCTCGGTCAGCCACTGTATGAACTAAGTCTATGACATTTTGAGTCACAGGTTGAGGGGAAACACTTTGGCAAGTTACCATAGCGCCGGTCCAAAGATAAAGCAATTCATGATCACCTTGTTTGTTACTACGGTATCAATAGTAGATGCAATCTAAAGTACGCGGATGTTGAGTGTGTGTGAGAGCATTGGCTCGGTGTGAGCTTCGACGTCAGCTCCAAATGGATTAGCACAATGTTTAGAATAATCCGAATTCTCCTGATGAATAGTCATACATTGGCTGAAATGGGGAGACATTCCATTGGTAGGAGGAAAGAAACTTAATTCCTCGGTACTTTCCATTGCAAAACTTTAGCATGACTGCAGGTAATTTCATCAATAGAAATTGATGAAATGTGGCTCTAAGCTTTCTTGAATGACCCTAATCGTTCGTTTGATCTCAGGAACGTGTTCTTATGCATTCAGGTAATTCATGTTAACGTCGTATGCATCTTATAATGCATTAATTAATGATTGGTACTCGTTAACACAATGGATACACTTGATAGTAAATCCAGTCAAAATATATAGACGAAAAGAATTGTTTAGCGCACTAAGCTTTGCTGAATTGATTGGTAACCCACTCAGTTGTCTGATACATGATTTTTCGAGATATTTTTGGCAAAAAGGATATACAGTTGATTCTAATGGTCTCCATGTAAAGACTTGTTTCGTGTTGAGCTTCAAGTAGTTCAAGGGGAATCTCATTGCAGTCTGACACAGCATGAAGTGGTTTTTTTCTGCTAGTTTTATCCTTTAGGCTACCAATACCTGGACCAAAGATATTCTCTGCCAACTTGAAATCTTTCAGAGTAATAGGATTATTTTTATTTAATTTATTTGAATAATTGCTTTGAAATCTTTCAAGGATGCATGCCAAGAGCATGGTAACACTCCCTAGCTTTCTTGTCTTGTTGAAACTGCTGATCTGTGTAGACTTTCGTATTCTCCTATATTGTGTTGATAAATTGATAATTTTCCTGTTTCTTGTTGAAAGGCGTGTATACATAATGTCCAAATGGTGGCTTATGAAAAGGAATTGATTGTGAAGGTGATACTTCTACCCAAAAAGATGTGCTTCTTGCTCTCATAAATAATTCGATGATCTTTCTTCATACTAAAAATATGTCGATCGTCTAGTAACCAGGGTGGGACATGAACGATTTAAAGATTGGCTATATTTTTTAGCTATACTGTTACGATTGGTCAATCTGATGTCTCTTTCATTGCGTTCTCAATAGCTATCGACTCCAGTCAGTTTGGATTGGATGTCTGATTTGAAATTTTTTTGAGACAGACAAGCGCACATATCTCTTCTATTCGCTATTCCTCCATAATATTTCCCCTTGGTTCAAGGATGCACGACCAAGTAAGTATTGAACAATCCGTGATGGATGACACAAAAAATATATTTAGATTTATTTGCTGATAAGGCGAGAAGGATCAGATTTAAACTGCTTATGTGATAGTTGAAAGTACGCTTGTAATTTAATGTGTACAAATTTTGAATCTTTTTTTGTCAAAGTGTACTTTAAGGGCTAGCCAAAATTCAAGAAACAACAAATATTTTATAACTTGCCAGCAGTTCAAGGCTAATTCATTTTCAGAATGTTACAATCACCTCTTAAGTATCGACTTATTGTGGGAGGTCTGTTGATACCATTTATAATATACGAAACCATTGGTGACGGCTGGAAACGACTCAGGGCTCTCACACGTTCTAGACGCGTGAGCCCTATTCAGAATACATTTAACTTCGATATTTCTCTCTGAATCAATATGACAGCGAGGTATTCTATTCAAACAGAGTGATGAGGTATAAATTGATGTTGTTGAGTTACCATGTGATGCTTGCCACCACCTTCTGACTATATTGTACAGATTTCAGTATGCAAAACGTAAAGTAGTACAATAAGTTTCAATTAAAAAACAAAGCAGCACAATCATGGATTTGCTATTTTCATAAAGGTATCGTCGTATTCGAGCGTAGAAGCGGATGATGTTAGACTGCTGAAATATTCCAAGCGATAGATCTGCAACGTTTCCCTTTTGAAAAGGTTGATGTGGAAGGTTACAAATGAGAATCTCCTTAGCATTAGCATGTTCTGCGCACGACCATCACCAGATCATCGAAATCATTCCACATAGTTATTGTAAGAGAGCATCAGTAGTAATGGACATATTTTATTGAGAACATATAAACGGAGAGACAGTGTTCCACAAGTCGTTCAAGGTCATTGAGCTAGCAACGTCATTTGAAATCTCAAAGAAAGCAGTAAGCTGGACTCTTTAAACCACATAGAGTGGTAGTTTGTACGCTCAAGTGGAGAGACTGTATTCCACAAAATGTCATTCAAGGTCATTGACTTTGTCATGTCATAGTGCATATGAAATCTCGAAGAAAGCAGTAAACCGGTCTGTTTAAATCAAATGGAGCGGTAGTTTGTACGGAAAGCTCCATTGGGTTCATGGACTCCCAAGAACATGTATGCATTATTATCGAGATATCACGATATCGCTATTGAAAGTTAAAAAGTCAAAATCTAATTGGGCCCTGACATGAGATGTTTTTTACGTAACATCACACAAGTTGCAAGATCATCTTGAGTAAGGGAGGTCATAGTAAATCTTGATATCACTCTTTACACTACTATTAGCCTATTGTAATAGAGTGCTGTGCTGTAGGGTAAAAAGAATCCTTTGTGATCACAATATGAGTTTTCGTTTTTTTCTCCGACTGCCAAAATTCCTACGATGAATGTAGTATGGAATACAACACAGGATAATAGGTGCATTGTGTCAATTAAATGCATATTGCTTTGCGGAATGCTTGACATTTCTGACCTGTCAATGGTTTGGTCATGAAATCAGCAATCATTGCATCTGTTGGACAATATTTGATTGACACTTCTCCTTATTGATTAAGTCTGTGATAAAGAAATATTTGATGATAAAATGTCGAGAATGCTTGCTAGAACTGGCCTTACCCTTAGTTTCAAGTTTCATAGAACTTTGATTATCTTGATAAAAAGATTCTCTTTAATCTTGTATCCTTGACCTTTTATGAATAACTTTGCCCACATAACTTTGGAGATAATACTGTCAACTGATACTAGGCCTGCTTCTGTTGAGCTTCGGGTATTCACTTTTTGTTTAGTTGAAGTTGTTTGACTTGCACCTTGACCCATTGTCAATATGCCACCCGTGTGATTCTTGAAATCATTGCGCATTGCAAATGATGAGTTGACCCATCTGCCTTTAAAGTTAATACATCTTTTTGTGTATGTTTGAGATAGTGCATCACTTTTCAAAGGTTATCCCAATCATCTTCATTTGGTAATCTTGCTCATGAAATAAAAAATGCAATGACTGGTTGTATGTCACATCTCGCTCTTTTGCTTCAAAATAGTGCTTTGGCAACAAAAGTATGAAACACTTGTGCTTTTATGTTGTTAAGTGGTCTGGCAGCTGAATTTACTTTGAATGAATTCTCACCCCATGGGCAATGTGTTGAGTTGTCTGGTAGCTGTTCCGGAAATTCATTTATCATTCCCTTTATATACTCTTCTATCATATTGACTTTCACCAATCCTGGTGTTGAATATTTAGTTACATACTCATCTATTTTCCTTCTTGAAGCTTTTACTGGTATAATCTTTGGATTGCCATACATTGGTTGTGGTCACTCATAAGCTTATCATTCACATTTGAATCCTTTTGGCTTGCTTTGACATCATCAACATGCCAAGCCACGGTGTACTTTGTGCCACTAACACTGCAATATTGTAATCATTGACTTTAAACCCAAATTGTTTCAAGTCTTTTCTAAATTTCTTGAAAAATAGTAGTGCTGATTGAATCATAAAAAAGCCACATAAGGCTTTCAACATTTGAGTATAAAGTATCTTATTTTTCCCTTTGTAAACAGCATAGTTGTGATAGCATTCAGGATTCAAATCAACTAGCATTTCAACCAAAATTCCGAAAATTTTCATAATGACCTGATCTTTCCTAAAGTCTAGATCTGTTTGCACAAATGCATTGGGAAAATCAACCGTCATAATATCCCTTGATTCTTCTGCATTAAATGTATCAGCAAGAAGTATTGATTCGGTGGCAGCAGAAGGAATTGTAGCTTCGTCTTGATTTAGGCTGGTGCTACGTAGTTTTATCCTTTAGGCTACCAATACCTGGACCAATCATATTCTCTGCCAACTTGATATCATCCAGAGTAATAGGATTATTCTTATTTAATTTATTTGAATAATTGCTTTGAAATCTTTCAAGGATGCATGCCAAGAGTATGGAAACGCTTCCAAACTGCTGATCTGCTTAGACTTTCTTATTCTCCTATATTGTGTTGAAAAATGGATAATTACCCTGTTTCTTGTTAAAAGGCTTGTATGCATAATGTCCAAATGGTGGCTTCTGAAATGGAATTGATTGTAAAGGGAATACTTCTAACCAAAAAGATGTGCTTCTTGTTCTCATAAATAATTCGATGAATTTTCTTCATACTAAAAGTATTTATGAGTCCTTTTGGATTGAAATAAGATTTCCAGCATGTCTGGAATCAGCAACTATATTGCATTTGAAGGTCCTCCGTTTGTTGATAGCTCCAAAGCTTTATTAGATCTTTGAATGTTTGTAGATTGCCGAGTATACACATTCTGCAGATTAATTATCTAACTGTTTCTTCATTTTCAGAAATATGAGTAAGTTGTGCATGATAACCTTGCCATCAATTGAAATCTTCTGTTGTTTGTTGTTATTGCGGTTCTGACGTATAGTGCGTCCTCTACATCTGCGCGAGGTATTGCCAAGGAACCCACCTCCACGTCTTTGTCCACGATGTTATTTCGAGTAAAATTGTTGAAATTACTATAACTAAGATCATTTTTGGTACTTAAATATGCAACAGGACTGGATATACCATGTTTGAGTTTATTATGGTAGTCTGCTTTAGAAGCATTCCTTTACTTGCTTGTCGAGAATATGATTGAACTTTCTAAAATCTATTCGTGTAAGAATCATGTAAGGTGTCCGTTCCAAACTTCAATGTATTACTCATTCCCGCAGGATGCATAATAGATACTTCTTACATGGCATCAGACATATCTCACATTACCGCACAAATGTCAATTTTTTTTTATCAGATTCCTAAATTCATCCGCGTAGATAACAGACATATTCACAGATTTTAACTGTTTAAGCAGATTCGAAACGAGTCTGCTGATTCAACAATTCGAATTTATTTCCACCAACTAAACGCCATCTTGCATCGTATCCACCTTTGCTCCGTTGCTCCCATTTTGAAATGCTACTCACCAAAAGAATATGCTTAAGCTAAAAGTCAAGCTATCAAAATAAAATTTGAAGTTTCTTTATTTTCCTTCACTCAAAGTTTCTTACCTTTCATAAATTTATTGACATTATTGGATAGCCTAAACAAATTAATCGATTCAGGATTGAACATACGCCACATTCTTAATTCACTTCCAATCTCCTCGTACTTTTTTAACGTCCTTTTATTTATTATTGCAAAAACTCAATGACAAATGATGTGTATTCTTCCTTCAAGTAGTGTATCTTGTTTACTTTGCATTTTATTTGCAGTTTAGTACGATCACAATTTCATGTGTCAGGTTCCTTCACAGTGTTCTATGAAATCATGACGTTTTTATCCCGATAAAGGAGTTATTCCCTTCTATGCTCATATTCTTTCACATCTGTTGACTCTTTAGGATCAGACCAACTTTCTAAGCATTTTCGTCGCCCATAACCCTTATCATTGACGTACTATGTTTGTTCTTTTTTTCATCGTCCAATCCTTCTTTAGTTGTAAATTGCAGTGTTGTTAAATATTTCCGACAATTTAGCATTTCTTTAAAATAATCCCACATGTCGCAATTCTTTACTTACGAAAGACATCGTTTCAAAGAGAAGCAGGGTACCCAATGAAAGTGTCAACTGTGCCCTGCTTTTCCTTAACTCTCAATTTCGTCGATGTATTGATAGTTAGATTGTTTCATGGAGAATCCTCCTCATTTATTACAGTTCCATTTACTACCTCCCTGATTCTCTCGTAGTAGTTTGACCTTGCTTTCGATTTGACAATTTCTTTAAGGGTTTTTGGGCCTAAATGTTTAAGGTTGGTCCTAAAGCTTTTAGTTTTCCCACACCTTTTAATTATTCTTGTCATCATTGTCACAGCCGATGACATGGATGACGTCAGAAAGATACTCAAACAAGAGTCTGAAAAATTCAATTTCTCAACCTGAACTTCTTCTTTACGTATTCAAAATCTTTATCATATCCTTCATCAGATTTAAGGAATAGATACTCTTCCTATCATATGTTTTGTTGAACACAAAGAGCTTGGCATTTTAAAAGAAATTTCGTATACCATATTGGACATTTTTCACTATTGCCCCTGAAAAGGATCACACGAGTTGCGTTTAAGTCCATCGTTTCGCAAATGTAAAAATTCCTACTAACAATTAAAAAAAAATCAAGGCAACTAATGCAATGCTCTCACGAAGAAACAAAGAATATAACGTAACCACCTTACGATTTATTGGGAGTCCACAACTTCATAATTCTGCTTTGATCTATTAAGGCATTCTTCAAAATCTGGTCGAAATTGATACAGCATCAAACGCCACAGAAAAATGTACAAATTAGTGTTTAGTTTGTGTTTCTTGGTTGGAATTACTGATATCCATTCAATTGATACTTTTCGAGTGCGAGATGATTACTCTAGAAGTTGTCATCACCAGAAATAAAAAGTAAGTGATGATGACTTTTTCATTGTCAGCATCAATGAAAGTTGAGGAGCACATATGCTTTGCACAAGATTGGAGTAATCAGAACCTGAAGAAAAGAATTAAATGGATAGTGTTTATAGGGAATGATGGATCTAAACCATTGGAAAAGTCAGAAGTCAAAAGACAAACCAGAGAAAGTTGATATAAAATAATTGGGAGCTTGAAGTAAATGGAAATGGAAATTTCAGAGCTCATTTATTTCCTTTGGGGTGTAGCTAAGAGGCAGAGCTGGCCTTCTTCTTCATTTGACAATGGTGGATAATGATTCAGGATGATGACAATCGTTACGTAGTACTTCATAGTGAAAATTTAGAATTGGACATATTTGGTGGCGGGAAAGGATGAAATAGTGTTGGCATTGATTTGATGATCAAGCTATACCTAAACAGCAATGATTTAATGTAGAAAAACAAAACAAAACAAATCGTAGAAGTAGTGTTATGCATTGATATATATGTGCGTTAATATTGCTAAGACCAGAATAGAGCAAAAGTGCACACTTTTTGTTCCCCTAAATTGAGACTATCACACATTATTGATTAATCTAAGGTTTCAAGTTTGTATTCAGCATTAATCTGTATCAACTGCAGCGGATGCCATAATCATCAGTAAATGGTCTTATCAAATTTTCCACCTGTTGACAAAACTGCAGTGGAGCATTTAAGTCATCCAAAACTAAAACTACAGGAGCGACTTCGGAATGCCGTTATCTAATAAAGTCGAGTTGACGTAGGTAGTGGTCGAGTTAGGGGAGTGGAGTTCCATCCTTTCATTTTGTCCATGACAGACAGACAGAATGACCCCCCCCAACATTCGAAAGAATAATGTTATCTTTGCCCACCTATCATCCCTAAACAGCAAAAACACACACAAAACGGATACGCGAAAGGATGAGTGAAAATGAAAGCAGGAATATGGATAAGTTTCAAACTGACAATGATGAAAATGACATAAATCACAATCATGATGAGCGTATATTTGCGAATCGAAGTAAATGGATTGTTAGAATGTGTCAGAACAAACCTAAATCGTATCAAGAAATGATGGAACGGCATGAACATCTTTTGAGAGAAATGTCAATGGCATATTTTAAAAAGGAACGAAATGAAGAAGAACAGCATCATAGAAGGCAAGAAGAAATAATCTCAAAGATGCCATGGATGAGTCTTGGTCAAATTCTTCGATTCGAGGTTCGATTTGCATTCCACGGCTACTTCATGCTTGTCTTATATTGCATTACTCATTTGATGATGTATCAAGTCATTGAATCTTGTATCATGGAACAAACACGAGGATTTACAGGAAATCAGGAGAATAAATTCTACTTCCTCTTGCTTGTAATATCCTTGTTCATCTTACGTATCACTGGTGGACTTTGGGATTGGTTAAGTCCCAATCGATGTACTGCCGTTCAGTCTGAAATCAATTGGCAACAACATCAAGTTGCCAATAGGAACAACTGGAATAAGAATGTTCAAAGTTGGTTCCAAAAACGACGTCATGTTCGCATCCTTTTTCAATATGTTGCCTTCTATGTCATTCTTGTCGCCATAGTCTACTTCAAGCATCAATTCTTTACACTCATCATCCATGATCGTTCATGGATATATGAAAACTTACCCAGTCGTCAATACAATATGGAAACTCCCATAAGTCAGGCATTGGTAGCTAATGTTGCAAACAGAGGAAAATGTGAACAAAGCAAGGAACAATGTTCATTATTGACCCAAATGGCTCAACAAGATGACGAATATTTGTATAATCGAGTAACTTTGACGTCCTACTTCAATTTTAGAGGTTACAGTGGCATGTATCTTGTATCACCATTCGGAATGCGCTTACTTCTTTTGACAATATCTGTGACTGGTATTATTATTCTGGAAACGCTTGGCTTTCAGTGGAAGAGATAGTATTTTTATTGAAATCGCAAATTAAAGTCTTGAAAATATACCATAGTAATCTATTTACTTAAAACACTACCCAATGCAACGAATGATAAGCAATATTCTGAAGGATATGGTTACATACCTTACCTTCATGGACAATTTATACCACTGCTGTTGACTATTTCGGAGATTTTGTTTCCACCTCAACAAAGCTATCGTTGAAATGCTTCCTCTAATCTTCCGCGGTCTCACATCTGATGCGTACAAAACAGAAGAAGGCACTACTGACTTATTCCCTCCAAATGAAGTCTATGAAAGAAAAATGAATGCATACTATCTATTACTTTAATATTCTTTTCAGCATTTCAAAAATATTGATTTCTCTAACTATTGACATTCCGACTCACAAAAAATTAAGCTACGTCAGCAAAGGTTTTACGGACCAAAGCAGCAAGTCGCTCATCCGTTCCCATGAGAGCAGGTCTTACATATCCTGGGCGGCTCTCAGCGTCTGTCAAATTCTCGAAAACATCAACTTGAACAAGAACATCTCTCAAGGCGTCGGCACGAGCAATCGCATCGGCCTCCTGAGCTGTTGGCTGTCGTTTTTCGCGGCGAAGGCTCGCCGCAATTTTATCAGCCTCTACACAAATTGGAAGCGCTCGAATCAAATCCGAAGCTTGATGCATCGCACCTTCTGGAGCAAGGTATATACCTTCCGCAAACATATCACGAAGCGCGGAAGGTGTAGTAATTAACTTTGCAACTTCTTTGGTCAAAACATCATTTGGCTCGGTATATGGGCGAGTGATACTTCCAAGTGGGAAACAGCCCAATTTCATCACTGCTCCTGCAATGCTGCCTAATGGACCAGGGAAATTATTGGAAGCAGACAAAAGGGCATCCTGTGCTTCCTTTTCTAACCGAAGCATTGCATGCTCTGTAACGGCCTCTAAGCCTTTGACTCCTCGTCGGCGTGAGTAGTGGTGCAACGTTGCATATCCCAGGAAAATAGCGCCCAATGCATCAGCAAGTCGACCCATGAGTAGCTCTTCAAATTTGAGTTTGCCGCCCAGAGTGAAGCATAGGTCAGATGTTAAGGCAAAATTGGCAGAGAGACGGAGTAATTGCTTTTCGTGATAATCAAGAAGTTTGTCGCCATTCGTGTAAGCGTTTCGGGATCTCGTAGCAGTTGATAAGGTCGAATTAAGACCGCGTGTGACGGAATGTAGAAAGTTAGTACTTCCATGTCCAACTACCTTATAAAATTGTTTGGTGAAAATCTTGACTGCTTCGCTCTCTTGGCTTTGGGGCATTTGCAATGAGTTAATTAGCTCCAACATATGAGGATGGCAACGAGTCAAACCTTGACCAATGATTTGAAATGATCGCGTCATAATGTTGGCACCTTCCACTGTGATTGCAATTGGAAGACTCATGTAAGCATTTCCAAGATAGTTTTTGTCTCCACGGCAGATAGCAGAACCAGCCGCAACGTCCATACCACGTTCCACGATGCGACGACCACGCTCGGTGCAATTTTGCTTCATAACAGAAGAAACAACCATGGGTGCTTCGTGATTGTCCACAATGGCGTTCATTAAATCAGTCCCAGCGATAGTAATCAAACCGTCACTAGCAGCAAGTGAGAGAGCTTGGGAAAAAGTGGTTGTTGAGGAGATATTTCATTTTTCCAGCACGTAATGCATCCAGTTTGACATACCTTCCTGAATTCCCCCAAATTCTGCAATTGGAACACGAAACTGTTTGCGAACACGGGCATAAGCACCAACCGCTGTAGCGACACCTCGAGCTGCGCCAGCTGATCCTGCAGGAAGACTAACTCCACGTCCTTCCGCGAGACACTCAACAAACATCTGATTATTCCCAAAACATGAGATTATGAGATCAAAAGATAACAATTCAGATAGAAAGTATCGTGTACACTTACATGCCAGCCAAATCCGCATCGCTCTTGGCCTCCTAGAATGGAGGCCATAGGGATCCAGATATCTTCACCTTCCACAGTACCATTCATAAAGGAAGCGTTGAGTGGCATATGACGAGGTCCCATTCTAAGACCAGGGTGATTGCGTTCCAGTAAAGCAACGGTAAATCCTTCAGCGCCAACTCCGTTAAGTAAACCATTAGGATCTGATAAATTGAGACCAAGACCTACGACACCAGCAACCGGTGCAAGAGTGATGTAACGCTTCTTGAACGTGGCCAACACTCCAAGCTCGCCATTTCTTTCTTCGACGATGCAGTCACTTCCTATCAATGACGTAGCGTCACTACCTGAGTGCGGTCCCGTCAATCCAAAGCATGGAATTAGAGTACCATCTGCAAGTCTGGGGAGAAAATATTCTTTTTGACTTTGAGTACCATATCGTACTAGCAACTCTCCTGGACCAAGAGAGTTAGGCACAGCGACTGTGGCGTTGGCATCGAAGCAATGAGTCGCGAGTTTGACCAAAACTTGAGAAACTGCATGGGTCGAAAACCCTAATCCACCCCATTCTTTAGGGATTTTCATGGCAAAAAAGCGCTCGTCACGCATGTAATCCCATGCTTCTTTGGTGAAATCCTTTGAGACCGATACATCATGGTCATTCAAAAGGGAGCAGAGAGTGCTTACTTGATTGTCAACGAAAGATTGTTCTTCTACTGAGAGCTTTGGGTTATATGTGTCAATTAGTTTTTGAAGCGAGGGGGATCCAGAAAAAATGTCACGATCAAAGCCTTGTTATGTTTTCAAAGAGGAGAGAGATGGATTATTAGACTCATTATCAAGATTTAAGCCATTATTCACAGTTAAATCCGACAGTTTACTTACCGATAGTTCCACATCCAAGAGCGATTTGCTCCGTCTTTGAAATAGGTGGCATCACACCTTTGGCAAGACGATAGAGGCGCTTGTCAATAGCTGGGATAAGACCCAAAATGGTACGATTCTGCTGCAATTGATGGTGATTCTTGTTCGCCTTGCGTTGGATACAGCCGGATCCATACGAGTAGGAGGACATCATGGAGAGTGCTCGAACATTACGATTACTATGATTTGGAAGTAAAGAAGGCTTTATCTGTTTTGAGAGCATCATCGTGTGGATAGTTTATATTTTCCTTTCACAGAAGAATCGTCGATTTTTTGTCTCGTGATTACTTATAATTGCTTCGATTGTTTTAATGTCGTCGCTAACCGATCGAGTCAAGTTTTATGACTCTCTCATGAAAAGCAGATGTTCTGCCAAGATAGGAAGAAATTACCTTGACACCAGGAGAACAAAGTGATGGATCATCCCTGGGTGTCAACTTTTGAGTTCGCATTCCAATATTTCTTCCTGTTTCGACGTTACGGTAACGTCAGCATACGCAACTGCCCCGTTGAGTTTTGTGCACTTTCCAGTTTCACTTTACACACAGTACAGGTATAAGTTTCGGGGACGGAATCTTCATGTATGGAACTTACTGTAGTTTTTGTTTTTGGTGGTTACATTGCATAGATTTTTGTTGAATTTAAGTTTCGTTCAGCATTGCATACCCTTCAATTTCCGGTTATAAATGCGCAACAATAATTATCATATGAATGTTGTTATAATGTATTTCGTGGGCGCAAAATATGCAAGACATAAAATTGACCTCAACAAAATATTGGTCTCTTCAAATACATATGTTAATGTGAGGGAATCAGCCAGTAGGGAATGCTGATAAATTCATTATAAGAATTAACTTGAGTCCAATTAGCATCTGTAGCTAGTGGTCTAGGGGCGGTTCAATTCCGTCATACGGTAGTACTTTTGACATACATACATGCCTAACAAAAAGGACTGTCTTTGTGGCTTCTTCAAATATAGCAATGATTATGCATTGACATTGGAAGAATATAAATATAGGCGTTGTCACTTTTTGTATTTTTGTAATGATGGGTTAAAATCTAGTTTTTTCTGATTCTCTTGACGTTGTTGTTGAGGTTATTACTGTTGATACTCTTGGAACATCAATTATTGAAATCTTGGGTGAATATGGAGTGGCATTATAAATTTATGGAAAATGATTACGTTTGTAACAAAGGGAATGTTATATCACTTTAAATGGCTATCATAATATCATTCAGTCAGTAAGATAGATCCCTAGTGACTTTCGTTCCTTAATGCAATGAAGTGATGAACAAACTTAAGACACTTGTATCGGATTTGGGGCACTTGACTAAGCAAAGGCATAGCAAAACTTGAGCTCATTGGCAAACACTGTAACAATACCCAAATCGCTAATGATATTCTAGGTATAGTGGTCAATGAAACTGGAGTGACTCTTATATGATATACTTAAGCACAAAGGGGTCAGGGGTTAAGTGTAACGTCAAGTCAAAAATATGTTACTTTTCAAAACATAATAGATGAATTTTCGTTCCAATCCAACACAATCGGACAAACCAGGCTAGAAACAGCAATCGGCCGACAATCAGATGTGACAATTTAGAAGAAGCATGATGAATCATCAATGTGTTACAACGGCTTGGCAAGACAGCATTGGAAGGTGCTCCAATCGAACAGAATTATACGATTTTCAGTATAGTATGGTAATAGGGTGCAAAAGAAGGGTTCATACAGTGGAAAAGATAAACAAAACCACCTCAAAAAGAATTAGAGGTAAGCATCGTTTCATTAAAAGACACAGGATCCAGAAATAATACTTGTCCTTTCAAGCATTTGGAGTGGAGCGTAAACGGCAGAAGATTTGACATTAGCAAAACTTCACATAATCAGGAAAAATATATAAAATAAATTTCAATGGCATTTGACATTTAATCATAAACGGCTGGAAATCACAGCTCGTTATGGAGGATTAGATGAAACTACAAGTGGCAATTGAAATTCGCACTTTTCCAGCATAATATTTAATTAACCTAAATTTGAATGAGTGATATTCTCTTTGTAAGATATTCGCAAATAGTAAAAGGAAGATTTATACCACAACTCACGAAACATGCATCAACTTGATATAGGGAATACTTTTCAGCTGAAGAATTGGCAGGACCCTGTATGTTACTAGTCATTTTCAACAAATTTATCCAAAAAGAAGCGTGGACTTCATCTTTGAAGTCATCCTAAGACTATATCGGTCCGTGAATCTACAACAAAAAAGTATCAGATAACTTTTCTTTTTAATGCTTTGGCTGAAGTGTGAAGCTTCCGTCACTAATCTGCCATACCTGCGTTTGGTACCAAATTACTCAAGATATTTTGTGGGTGGTCTGATTGAAGGTGTATTTGTCAGGACTGATGAAAGCTCCGTACATATCGTAACCAGAAATCCGAGCAAGGAGCCGTATGAGAGATATGCTGATAACATCCTTGGGAAGAGAGGTCTAAGGATTGGAGAGTGAAAAAGCCATTCTTGCTTATCTTGAAGGAGCTATAAGAAAAATGGAAGCACGACTGAAGTTGAAGTACGAACATGTGAGGATATCAAAGCTTTTCGGACTTTCAATTGATTTGGGATGTGTGGGTCTTGGCATGTCTAACGTATCGTACGTAAGCTTGAAAAATGAGACTAGTCTGTCCTAGGAAATCGTAGTTTTTGGAAATGTAATCATTTTGAATTTGACAATCAGGATTAACATATAAGATACTTGGACTTTTGTGGTAAAAATTTCTTCTATGCATATTCAATACTCCCTTTGAGAGCGTAATAAGCCTTTTTATTGCCCTAGTCAAGGTTTTCTATGAAGTTCTCGAAACGTTTCATCGTCGTACTCGCATTCACACGCCACAAGAAGGCTTGTAGGTGTTTCTATCTCAGACTCACTTGGATTCCATGATAAAGTGGCTGAATGATGCTTGTCAAAAACATTCCAATTAAGTAAATTATCGAATTCAAGGGATTCGAAATGTTTTTGACCAAGTTGATCTCTGCGAGAAGATTGACTGGAATAATCTTGAAAAGTGCATTCATCATTGTCTTCATCCCAAGTAACTTCGTAAGAAGGACGATGGCTTACATGGGGCGAGGTTACATGTTGCTCGGCTTGATGAACGTCAACGTTATTCCCCTTAGGTGATGAATTGTAGATAATCGTTGGTTCAAGGGCTTGGTTTGGAATATATTGTGATTTAGCTTGACGTTTAAAAGACTTGTTGAAATGATGAGATTTATTGATTCTTTGTCCTACATTTCCTTTACGTATGTAACATGGGAGCAATCGGTAGACTTGACGTTGCATCTTAATATATTCGAGTTTTTGTTGGCACAGTGAGAAAGAGAAGTGAGAATCCTGAAGGTGTTCTCGTTTAGGTGACTAAAATTCGTATTTATGCACACCGGAACTTTGTTGAAAGTGTGCGACTGCCTAACTTTTTTCAGCAGGCAGCCTTGTTATCTTGATAGTCATACTTGTTTTTGCCTACTCTAATTGGATTTCTAATTCATTTTCAATTTTAAACATACGCAATCTATTTCCCAATATGCATTGCACACTATGATATCATTAAACTTGGAGACAAAGTGGAGCATTGGAATTAATATGAAATAGAAATTTAACACCTCAAAGAATTTTGTTATCTTTTTGAATCTAGTGTCAGAGAATTGGAAGTAGACATTAGAAGGGAATGACTTGTATTGAGTTGGAGGAGATGCTTTTAAAGGAAGAGATTATGTGCAGCAAACAGGCTCTTGATGAAAACAAAGCCTTATTTGGAATGGTTGATACCTCAGTAAAAAATGTTATGATTAAAGAACGTGTTGAGCATGATTCGATTCTGACTCAGCCTGTTTGCTCTGCAATTGGTGAGAACAAGATGCCTTTTAGGATTGGAAGATAAAAGAGTCCTAGATGTTTCATATGATTCGGCGTACCAACGATTAATGCCAAATATCATTTCAGTTCAAAGTTTTGATGACCAAACCTCTGTTCAATAACTATCTGTTGAACTTAAGTCAAAGGCAAAGCAACAGATATTTGTTTAATGGACAATACAGTTGTCAACAGATTTCGATATTGACGTGGCTGCAGCAGAACTCACTCAATGGCCGTGACATTATACTTGGCATTGTCAAGTGGCTGAGCTTCTTGAACAAATCAATGAAATCGAAGATCATACAACAGATCTTATCAAAAAGTACAACTTGTTTGATCTAACAAAGTTTATCAGTGCATCTTGAAAACGTAGCAAGGATGAGGCAAAAGTCAGCTGCTTCAAGAATTGGGAATCAATTTCCCAATCAACACCCACTGCTGCAGCTCCTCTATGGAGCCGTCTGTCTGCTTGCATTCAAAGTTCTTGTAAATCAGGTGCAAAATTGAAGAAGTCCAACGTTCCCTTTATCAGTGGGTACTTGCACCGTTCTTTCAATTCAGCAATAATGCCCATACCGGCACATTTTCACGTTGAAATTCACCACTATGACATGATGCATTATTCAACAACAAAAGCACGGGACAATTAATTGATTATCTAATTGCTAGGTAAAAAATTAATTGAACCATTGAATAAATGTAGTGTGAAATCCATCCAGGCATTTTTTGTTGCAATAAGGAACAGGTCGTTCTTTTCCAGCAATGCATGCAGGAGTCTTTTGCTTACCTATAATCACCAATAGAATTTTGTGTGAGTCATCTGCATTTGAGCGAACAGCTAAACTTAATCGTTCCTATATGTCTTTTCACTCTGAACTGTGCTTGGATCTTCGTCTGGAAGCAGCGCTGAGTAACGTGGAAGAATAGAAAAGAATAATCCTGTTTCGTTCATGTAATACACGTTTTTGTAATGAGATGTGTAAATTAGTTCTTTCAATTCCGCTAACTTTTCTAGCAGCATAGAGAGATTCCTGTTGACTCAGCCTCCGTTACCATGAGGCAGTGTTGCTACAATATTGAATCATTCTTGGAAATTTTGAAGTCATCAATTTGAGGCTTTGAAACTATCTTCTTCAATGCCCATTGCTCTATAGATAAGCGCAGCGTTATGATTTGGCATGGTAGTTGGTACGCACCTGCCTGCTTGTCAAACAGCATTAAGCCAGTGGAAAACAATTTGCTCTACTTCTGAGAATATTGAAGCAGATGCACTTTTAATTTTGTGTTTTGCTTCTTCAAGCATAGAGACATCATGTACTTTAATTTCATCCTTGAAAATTCATTTTCATCAAAGTAAGCAATGATCAGGCTCCTAGTTACCTTAACCAGTTGAAGCTTGACCATTTGGAAAAGTACGCTATCCTGTTTGGTACGCATTTGGCTCCTTCAACTTGCGTACTAAACTAAGGTTCTACAGTACCCTGCAATATCATTCTTCATCTAGGTCATTGTGTTACTTTTAAGCTAGGTGATCAAATTTTCAAACCTCTTTACTAAAGGCTCAGAGTTTATGTACAACTAAATTTATACACAATACGATTCCTGTCAAAGAATAAAATTATCTCTTTCATTAAAATTTGTGGCTCAATTACTTGAATTTTTAGAAAGCATTCACTGTACAATTTAGCTCCGACCTAACTGCTTGAGGCTTACAATAACAGTTGAAGTTGTTAGATGACATTGTCATCAAGAATAATTACTTCAAATTTGAAAAGGAAACTATTTCACCAATGAGGAGGGGATTTTTTCATCCGTGTAAGGTGATGATGAATAATGTTTAGTAAAGGTGTCATCATGATGAGAGTGAATACAAAGAGGAAATAGTCAACACATTTTATAAATGAAGTCGTGCAACACAGTGAACCCGTTCACCCCTGAAAATTCTACTGGCATGTAAATCATTTGAGAAAAGGATCTGATTGGCCACTGACTGCAGAAAAATGGAGGTACACAGCAGCCTTGCCTAATGCTGATTTGGCTCTCACCTCGCTGTGTTTTTACATGACATATGTTTCATTTAACTGTTTTCGGCCACTCATTGTTTGTCTCTATGCTTGCGAAGATTTGAGGTATTGTCCTTAATCAAAAGTGATTCCCTTCATCAGAGAAATGGATTCAAACATTGTGTTGGACATATTCGCACGTTGACATTTACGTAACCAGTAATTTTTCCTTATTTTTTTATCTTCATGAAAACAGATGTAATTACCACCTAGCTCTCGATACATTTCCTGAATCTTGCAGTCCAAATTTCAAATATGTAAGTGTTTTGAATTGTACTCTCCGTATCTTACTATTTAGGACAAAATTCTCATTGAGTCTTTTCTTCCTCCTCCAATCGTCACGTCGTACATATGTGGAGTAATATGACCGCCTGATACAGAAAGAATTGCATTGATTTTCAATGGCTACTACTTCAAATGACATATATGCCATTTGAAAATATTCAGGGGTCTTCTTTTCTTTCCATGAACTGTCATATGAAAAAGATTCAATCAATAATTTACAAACTTGAAGTGAGAACTTAAAATGAAGAGCATGTAGTTTTTGGAATCAAGAATGACATTTCAGGAAAGCTTTCCATCAAAGGAATCATCTAGAGGACTGAAGATGGCAAGAAGAAACTTGGAATTATGGTCTTGATACTGGTTTACTCATAGTTACGAATAAGGCTATGAGTAATCCATTGGATCCTTTTTTACTCCCAGTAAACTATTTTGCTGCCAGTATTCCAATGGTGCATCAAACTAGGCACAACACTACAATAAAAAAGAGAATAAAAAATCACTATTGTATGAAAATCGAGTCGTTGCAATTCCAACAGCATACAACGTCAACCAACACAACAAGTTGGACATATTCCAACAACTTACAAATATTTATCCTCGTAATTATCGCTGTCATTACATGGATAGGATTCGCAGTCTTCTTCCTTCCAAATCGAATACGATTCAGTGACGAATCGATCGAAATCCTTCATCGGGAGGCAGTCACAGTTGCAATTAATCAAGTTGAAATACCACAACAACAAGAACGAAAAGAAAATTCTTATAATGTTCCATTTTTAATAATACATCCACAAAATTGGGGCTTAGTAAGGAAGGCATTGATAAATTATGAACATGATTTGGCGATGACCTTACAGGGACTCAGTCGAAGTTTAGAAGTATGTTTACAAATGGAAGAGGGACTACAGCATTCCTTCTTATCCAATTCCTTACGAACCAAAATTCAAGCGTTGGCAGCATTACATCCGCACAATTGGGACTGTGTCATGAAACTTTTGCGTCTCGAAATACCTACCATGTTGATGCTACCAGATGTTCCCTCCTTGAGCATCTACAACAAGACAACGAAAGCAACAGCGACAACAGAAGGCTTTAAGAAACAGCCTATACAATCTAATGCACCAAATTTCATACGTCGTGATCGACTCACCTGGACGTCAACAACTACTACAACAACAAGTGACAATACTTTATCTTCCTCATCATATGATTCAGTCCAATTAATGATTGCTCATCTCGTTCGAGATTGGTCATCCGAGGGAGCAAAAATCCGAACGTCTTTGTATGATTGGTGTCGCCAACAGATTAGCAAGCAAAAGCAACAATCAGTTCTTGTACCTGGAGCTGGCCTGGGGCGATTGGCTTACGATTTGTCATGTGATGGACATCACGTTGAGGCTAATGAACTATCTCTTATCATGACTACAGCAGCTTATCATCTATTTTATACATTTTTCAAATCATTCACAATTTATCCATTCCTATCAGATTTCTTCATGAATGAGGTGCAATCGGATTCTCGATATGATGCGATTACAATCTATCCTCCGTCGTCATTATCAATAGTACTACCCCCAAAGGGACACTTATCCTACACAATTGGTGATTTTACAACAATCTATGCATCCAAGGACGTCTCTATGTTGTATGACGTTGTCATTACATGTTTCTTCCTTGATACGGCAAGTAATGTATTGGAGTATATTGCAAACATTTCCAACATACTTCGTTCCGGTGGACAGTGGATCAATGTTGGACCATTGCAATGGCATTCCAACGCAAAGATACATCCAGCTGCTGATGAATTACAACAATTGATAATTTTAGCTGGATTTCAGATTACTCATTGGAGTATTGATACTACGCCAATTGATTATCGTTTAGAGGAATCCATCCAATCAATTCGTTCAACAAGATTTGAAGGTTATCGACCACTTCGGTTCGTAGCGAGGAAATGTTCAGCTAAAAAACATTCAAATAAATAACACAAACTTGGATCAAGATATGTATTGCATTAGTAATTCTTTATCGTTTTTCTTCCCTTTTATGATTCAGCGTAGACTCAAAAAATTTAATCATTGATAGGTGTAGTTTTTTCAACTGCGTAGCATTTCTGGATTATGTCGGATTGCAAACCAAAGATAATTTAACTTCTTGCTATCTGATTCCCAACTTCCAACTCCATTCCCGATACGGGCCAACCATTCGATCCAATCCTGACGATTTCGAATCGTGCCGTCAGAAGACACGACATTTAACCTACCATGCAAATTGTTGAGAGACCTCACTAAATCAAATTCTGCCACCCAATACGCATCGTCGACCTGAACAAGTCCCATTCGACTCTTATGATACAGTACGGTAAAAAGAGCTTTGTATCCTACCTGAGTCATTGCAGGATTCGACCGAAGAGAGAGAAGATCACCCACCTTGATTGTTGATTCAGAGGATGGGGTTGAGGAGGTTGATAACTTGTGCTGACTATTCGCATCATCATTCGTAGTATTCGTCACCGCCGCAAAGGAATTTGCAAGTATATGACAATGATCATCTGTGAGTCCCAAAGAATCCAATCCAAGTCTCCACCATTTTTTCTTCCTAACCAAAAGATTTTGTAGTGCGTGACATGATATCATTGGAGTATCTTGAACGCCACCCATTGTTGATGATTTTTCTAATGTCATGGTAGTCATCGTACTTTTAGTCGCAGTGGTTATTGTTTTCATCGTAGCACCCTCCAAACGTAATTCATCCAAGGCTTCAATATTCGCCGCCGCCGACAATATGGCATCCAAACAAAACGACGATGGACCGGATGAAGGATTGCCAATGACTTGAATTTGAAACAAGTTCAATTGTCGCAGGACACTTCGTTGTAATATCGCCGCAAAGATATCGACTTGTCGTTCTTGCGAACTTAATGTTAAATGATGCAATTCTAATTCTTTTAAATTCGTTGCCTTGATTAACAATCCCAACATTATCTTGACATTACATTGTTCAATACTTAATTTAAGATACGTCAATGTCGTCGCATGGCGCATGGCTAGTGCACGAAACAACCGAACATGATCTACTAGGGAAAGATAGTTCGATCCAAGTATAACATGTGTTACACCACCGGATGTCCCTTCCAGGAATGGTAGAATTTTGTTGGCTGTTTCGGTATCGTGAATCCCATACTTGGAATTGCAATCCTCATCGGTAACTTTGAATACAGTACTACCTTTCGAGTCTAAGGATGAGATGTAATCCTCCCATACTTCTAGGGGTGACTTCACAGATGGTGCGGTAACATTACCAACACATGCAGCTCGAAGGTAGTTGGCAAACGCATCATCGAGTTCGTCGTCTTCATCGTCTTCATAATTATCATTATCATCATCATCATCCTCACTCGAATACGAATTTAAACTCTCGTCATCATGTTCGTTACAATCCATTTTGGGATCAGTGTTGTTTTGAATTTTATGGTGTGGAGTGCAAAGTAATATTTTCATTTCTCTATTTTCTGCACACATTGAGTCATTGCAATAATGAAATTACATCTTACTGATCAAAACAAAACAAAACTCTTCAAGAGTGTCCATCCCAATTAAACTTTCAAGAGTATTGAACAAAACAACAACAGTGATCCAGGAACAGTCTGAATGTTCATCAGATAACCTTGAAATCAAGCCAATGATGTTTGTAGATTGTTCAAAATTAGAACAATAGAACAATACATGTACTCAAAAGTGAAGCGATGAAATTTGATTTGACATGATGAGTGAAAATGTGTTTATCAAAAGTGCAGAGTCTTAATGGAGATAATGCTGAAGAAGACTTCTAGTTGTATGAAGATAAGTACAAATGAACTTCCACAAGACCATAAACAGAGAAGGATTCGTTTAATTCTCCATTCGATTTTGCATTCATTTTATTTGTGAGCATACAAAAAAAGGAAAGCTACTTTCATTGAGACTTGGAACCAACTTTGAGAAAAGGCTACAGGAAAGCGGCTGAAAAGAATCAAAAAGTTTTATGAGATGAATCACCATGAAGATCAAGACATTGGAGAAATGTGTTGGTTGACACTGCCTAAAAGTTAATGGTAGTGGTCAAGGTGTTATAACACAAACAAAAACAACAACAGCAAAGTCACGTTACACGGATTGAGAATTAACATGATGGTATCAGATTCAACTGCCAAAATTATTTCTAGGGAGATAGCAGGTGGTAAGAAACCCATTGATAGTGAGCGTCTGCGTCAGAGTACTACTTGTATTGGTTGTGTTGTAATAATTCAATTTGTTTTTGAGAATCACTATTTTGTTGATATTTTTAACAAATGCACATATTCATTCAATGGCTGAGAATTCTCACTTCTCAGAAAGTATCTGGATTGGACACTACGCTATGCCACTAGTAGGCATAAAATTATTCTATAATTGTAAGTCTTGATAGACGTGTGGAACTCGAGAAGGTATACGTAGTTTTGGCTTTTGATTGAGAGAGAGGATGACTGATTTGATCCTTCCTCTAATTCAATCCATTGTTGGAATTTTATTTTTCCTTGGATTGAAATACTGTAATTAACACAGATGAATACTTGATTGTCAGATTTAACTATAACAGCACTTAGTTTAGAATGTTGTAGTCCAAACTCAATGCTTTTGTACAATGCTCAAACGTTTTGCTTGATCAACGGTCTATGTAAAGATGTTTAATTTCCTAAATAATTTTAGTGTAGAACTCCTAAGGTTTCTGTTTCAGATTTTCTTCTTTTTTCTTTAATTGTTTTCTCTTCTGCTTGGATGTCCGTATATTGCAAAGACAGTTGGCCATTAACACATTCCTAGGATTGAGCCTATATCTGCACACAAACATTACCCAGGAACACAACGAGCCAGTCCAGAATTTGATTCTTCTCCTTTCTTTGACTTTATAAGTAGCACATGCATTACATGCATTTGTTGTACCGATATCACTCAGAGCCGTAAGTACTTGCCATTGATCTCAAGCGTTGTTCACGCATTGACATATTATTCTGTGTAGCGTATTTCGGAAATTAGGTTTCCTCCAAACAATACATTTCTTAAACTTTACGCCATCTTGAAAGTGAATATCAGATTCTTTAAAACCAACTTGATGGTTAATACATTACGTTATGCTTAACACACACGTTACAAATAGATCTGGCATAAACTTCACACTCACCAGCACAACCTATAATGTAACTTCGATTTGTTTGCTGCCCTTTATGACTTCGCTTCCTAGCCTGTTTACCCTCATTGTCGTCTTCCATAGTAAGTACTTTTGAAATTTCAACCTTTTGTCACATAAAGCACTGTCAACGTTGCAACAATGACACGAAGCTCAAATCTCAACTATACAGATGTGTTGTAACGAATATACTGAGCTGATTGTATTCACAGCAACATCTGTTGACACATTAGCAATCCCAATTTTATGACGAAACCCTTCACTATTCCACTGACTCTGATGCTGAAATACCTTAAAGAATTTCAATCAACGTTGGCCTAACGAAAAACAAAAAAGGATCTTTTTTTGTGCATATCTGGTAAAATTCATTCCATATGATTTTTAGCTTTGGCCTACCTGCGAAAAACATTAAAAGATTTTTTTGTCAGGTAAAATTTATTCCGAACCGTATTGGTCTACAAGTACATCGGTGTCAAAAAGCTGCGACACAATACTTGATAAGCCATTTGCATGTAAGTATGTGCAAAAACGAAAATACTTGCTTTTTTGTGGTATGAATTTAGCGTTAAAATTTAGTCCATGTATGAACACGAAATGACGAAGTTATTTTCCCGTTACTATTATCGTTTTCGTTTCGCCGAATATTGAGTTGTAACACATTAACGTTTCCTAAATTAGTCCCAGTCCCTTCAAAATTCGCTGAAAAATACCGTTCCTATGCAACCTTGCAAATAATTTGAATTCGTGTATTCGTTTCTGATATTCAAACCGTCAAAGGTCACATATTGGCTGCACTCCGTCAAATTCACGAAACCAAACGATTCGTTAAGTTTATTTAACAGGTGATAATTTTTAAAGAAGAAACAAACAAACAAAAGTTTGAATCAAATATACGAAGAATCTTCCTCGATCCTGTTTGGAGCTGCAGTATTCCTTCAATTTCTTCATCACAAAAAGCTGTACTACAAAGAGCTATTGGTAGGATGATTGACTTGAAATATCAACACTATGTAATACTGGCGTTATGTGTCTTGAATACATTGACTTTGGCTGATCCAAACAACGATATGTTTAACTTCTATGAAACTCGCGACGGAGTTGATGGTGATAAGGATTTTGGACCTGCAGATTGGAATAGAGTCAGGTGTGAAGATCCAAATCGTTGCGTAAGTCAATTTCGTTTACTTTATTAATCAGCTACACTGTGAAACTCCACTAATTCGTTTTTCTCTTGCATGATATAGTTGGGATTCCCAGATCCTTATACCAACTCACCTGGTTGGGATATTAACAAAGATAATAAAGATTGTGAGGTTTGCGTTGATAATGATGTCGACTACAACAACTGTAAATGGTGTCCACTTGGGGGTGCTTGCGGCCAGACACGACAGTCACCCATCAATTTATCAAGGGATCGTGGGCTTTACACGGGTGAAAATGCAAAAGAATGTCCTGACTGGCATCATATGAAGTATCACGATGGAGCTTGTTCATGGGAAGATTTAGTTGACAATGAAAAATCAATTCATAAAAACAATTTTTTGATTCGTCGTCATGCGTTGCAAATCCTTCAACCCGTAAATGAAGCAGGTGAACTACAGTGTGAAGACCCCGCGTTGGGTGGACAGGCATTCCCTGAACTGGATTACAGCAAAGGTTTTCCAAATTTTTGGCAGCTCTCACACACTGAAATTTCTGTCCCAAGTCAACATACACAGGAAGGAAAGCGATACGATGCTGAGGTAAGCTTAGCTCACGCTTACGAGAACGGTGACATACCCAAAAATCAGGTAAGACTTTTCTTCAAAATTCTAGATATACCTTTTTTCGATGTACTAACGTAATAATGATTCACAGCTTGGTATTGTGAGCATTTTCCTTGAAGGCGATGACAATACGAAACCTTGGGGGATGCTTGATAAGCTTATTTGCCAATGGAGAGAGACCGAGGAACAGGTGAGAGAAGCATGTGGATTAGAAAGTGTGAAAACATTTTATCCAGGTTGTACGAACTATGTTCGTGGTCATGCTGCAGCGGATTCTCCCCCTCCTATTTCACCTGTCGCTCCCGCAGCTCCGATTTTGAGTACTCCTCAAGTTACGAATGCACCATCTATGGTTTCGATTGCCTCACCTTCCCAATCGCAATCGCCATCAACGGACCTAAAGTTTTCCCTTCAGTCTAACTTCTTCCCAAAATGCAACATTTGTGGAAACGAATCCCTAACAGTGTCGAACCTTAATGGTACCGTAAACGTTCCTGGGCTTCCTGTGTTAACTTGTCGTCTAATGGCAATCGCAGGACTCCATGGACATCTCAATCCATCGCTTTGTCCCCTTTTACCTACATTTACAGATGATTGTGCCTGTCAATTGATCGAAAGTAATTCAACTGTAGATGAGGGCAGAACTGGAGTGATAACACCAAATGTAAACACATCTAGTCACTCGAATGAGACTGAAACGAATGATTTGCCGATTCCACCGAAAGTTTCTTGTGATGCGCGGTCAGGCAATGAAGATGTGAACTACAATCGAGTTTGCAAGTCTTGCTGTGACTCAGACAAAAGGTCTTCAACAAGCTTTTGTCATGATACTTACTCTTTCTTTGGCGAGGATATAAGTTCAGTTTGTTATCATTGTTGTGACCCCCATGAGATAGTCGCGCCAGCACCACCACCATCACCCAACTACGATCCTGTTGATTGCTCCAAAGTTGAGAATCCTTTTCGACTCTGCAACGAGAATAAGACTACTTCCTGCTGCAGAGAAGATAGATCAAGTACCCAATTTTGTAGGGATACGTATGACAAGTATGGTGATGATAAAATGGGCTCAATTTGTTGGTATTGTTGTTCAACTCCAACCATTTTAGGACCTCCAATTCCTGACAAAGGCAAGCGAGTCCTACGGGTTGAAAGTAAAGCTATTGGATCTGAAGTATCCCTTGAAATCGACAACAGTGAAGAGAGGAAAATCGAACTATTGGAGAGGATTATAGCTCAACAGAAAAGGGATCTGCACGAAGAGGAACGTATTCAGGCACTAAACCACCCCATTGCAGAAGCAAGAGTTAAGTATTTAAAAATTCCAAACAGAAACCAAAATTACATCGAGGAGGATGAAGTATTCCTCTCGAAAACGATGGAGAGGCACATGGAAAACGAAAGTAAGGATTTGGACGAACATGAAATGATGCGTCGGCGCTTAGTCAACTATGAACATGTAGATTACTGGCCGTACGAGTGGCTTCTTAAGGTTCAAACGGAGTATTACTTTAGATATGAGGGCACGTTAACTGTGCCTCCTTGTAAAGACCAAGTTCATTGGAGAGTACTAAAGGATCCAATAAACGTTGCTCGTCGGCAAATCGATGAATTGCATCGCTTGTTACAAGAACGTATCTCTCCTGAGGATTCTGAATTCAAGCGATGTCAGCCTGATCATGCCGGTTCTCCCAGACCTGGGAATCCTGAAAAATTCGATTTTATGCGACCACTTCAGGAAAATCACAAGTTGCATCGATTGGTATTCTGTGAGTGTAAAGATTGGAAATCTATATTCCCATCTGACAAAGAATGGTGCAAACGTGACATCAGAGACAGATTCTACAACCATCCTTACAACTACATCTCAGATGGATTTTAGTTATAGCCAACAGCATAGCTGTTCAATGTTCAATGTGAAAGGGGGCTACTTTGTGACTTCAATGAGCAAAATGTGTCAAAACTCATAAATAATTTCATGATCCAAGAATCAAGTGTAATGAGGTTAATCTCAATCAATTTAAAAATGTAATGTCCAACACTATGCATATAACAACAAGTAGGTTGACTTGTACTAATTAGAATCTTTAAAACCACAATGTTAAAAACGTAAACTTTGTTAAACCTCACCGAGAAATAATCCTGAATCGATAAATGGATTTAATAAAAACTTATAATTCAAGTGAATTGCTTCAAGCAGCAAGTCACGGAGAATACCACTTTAGGGTCAATAATGGAAGGTGAAAAAAGGTAAAAAATGCAATAATGAAAGCAAGAAGGAAGTTGGTAATGGAGAAAGGCAAGGAAAGTGTGTGTATTGGAAAGGCCGGTGTATTCCTTCAAGAACTGAGTAACGAGGCCGGGACCAATAAATTCCAGCAACAAAAAAATTCTATTACAGAGTACTTACTTACTCCAAAACAACCATCTTAGATTTGATATGGATTCCTAGTGTTTAAAGATATTTGACAATTTTGATATTTGATATAAAAATGCAAGAAAAAACTGTACAAATTAGAACAATACTGGTGATTATATAAAGAAGAGAGGAATAAGAATACAAGAAGTATTTGGCGCTTTCATTTGTTGCAAAATGGAATATCTAAACATCTGTATCGCATGAACCCAAAGACAAGTAAAGAATGGGATGATAATGAGATGGCTCTGAGGAAAGAAGAGAGAGTGATTATATTGGAAATATGAATAATGTTAAAGTCATTGTAGCTTTATATTTGTTAAGGGTTATCCATTACGGATAGTGGCATAATCTTGAAGCCAATTGATTCAAAGATGTGGAAACCTTGTTGTTCATAGTTTTCACAAATTTAAGGGGAATCTGTTTTTGACACTTCTCCCTCATCATCATCTCTGTAGTTTAACAGACAACATTTCAAAAGGTGTAAACTTGGGTACCTAGTAAGCTTTTGCTAGAGGGAATGAATCATCCAGTACAGAATGCCAATAAACTTAATGTAAAAATTAACTCAAGTTAGAATAACCAGCCATAGCTAGTGGTCTAGGGGCGGTTCAATTCTGCCATACGGTAGTATTTACCTCATTAGCTTGTTCTAGATTTCTCTCCTAAGAGTTTTATGCGTACGTTTGTACCACATCCTAGCCTTGGATCTAAGCTGCTCTAATACTTTCTACAAAATGTAAACTATGATCTAAAAAGTTACTTTATCCTAGATCTCTTGTGAATCAATTGCAACGTGTTTCCTTGACCATGTAGTCTCTTTATCTTACGTGTTAGTTTCAACACTTAACATCTAGACTTTGTGATCTTAGATTCATCAATCAGGATTCTTGATAGATTCCTGTTTGATACTTAGGAATCTATAATAGTTATTTCTACTGTATTGATATGAAGGTCCTGAAAAGATATTAAATGCTCTTCTTCATCTATAAGCAATATTAAGCATCACTGAATTTATATAAGACAATGCCTTAATTGAATTTGTGGAAGGTATAGGAAGAATGGTTACCTATGTGAACAATTGTAGTTTTAGATGAGTAAATCTAAGAGTATTAATTCTAGTATTATTTACTATGTACAAACAATAACTTAGGACGTCTCCAGTATTGGTACACACACACATCTCTTAGCCTTATTAATTTATTATAGTATTATTAGACTGTATGGCTTACAACCTATAATGTTAGGCATTATCTTAATGAACTTAACTCAAGGTATATCAGTCTCCAAGATTATGCTTAGCCTGAGGGTTTATTGGAAAGGCAAGATCTGGCAGATTCCTTTTTGAATCTAGACGGTGAAATTATTATATATCTGTGTTACTGGATATGGTCCTGTACAAGGTGTTGACAGTTTCCCGAGAATTCCGGGCTTCTCTGATAGAACTTGGTCTCCAACCCTTTATTCATGAGGAATTTGACTCTTGTTTTCTTTCTTATTGGCCTCATTGATAATGTCCTGTTTTCTTTTTTGGATTTGATCCCAATTTACTTTATCTCTACTAAGTTTTCCTTCTCTAAGTCAAATGATCTTGGCATATTGTTGACCGCTTTGTGGACTTGCTCAGTGATTATGACTTGTAGTTGGTTTGGCTTTAATGCCATAGTTCTCACCCATGTGCTTGAGCTAAGTTGCCCCCATGATACCAGGAGAGTACTCTTTGTCTTAAGGACTGAGGAATATATATTTTGTCCTTAAAACATAGAGGGTCATAGCCTTCAATGTGTTGCATAGAGTAGTGGGGTTGAGATAACCCTGTTTCTCTGAGTCCCTGGACTTTCATCTGCTACTTAAATATTTAAGCTGTGTGCATGGGAAATGTGATGTTGCTAGATTCTGATTCAGAGAGAAGTGCTAAGACTTCCTCTTCCTGAATCTTTAGGTCATCAATTTCTAGTCTAGATAATGCATCTGCTACAACATTTTTATTCAAATGATACTCCATATTCTTCTAAGAGTAACAGCCAGCGTAACACACAATCTGGCGCTTTTAACCCATTGAAGGTATTATTTTTATGGTCTGTATAGACTATAATTGGATAACCCAACAAGATATTTTTATATTCTTTGCAGGTTTCAATAGTAGATAGCAACTCACGTTCTGTTGTGGTGTATCTTCTTTGGGCTGCATTAAGCTTACGTGAATATAAGGCTATGGGTTTTTTATCCTACTGCTCCCAGCTGATGATCATATGCATCAGTGTATATGTGGAATGGTTTATCAAAATCTGGGTATGCTAGAAGCACCTCAGTCTCAATAACCTTTTTGATTTTGTTAAATACCTGTTGATG